>PVJX010010074.1:0-58456 GCA_004027295.1 Dolichotis patagonum
CGAGGCAGACAGTGAAGTGGAAGTGAAAAATATACTATCAATGGCAGAAAAATAGAATAGCAGAAATGAGGCAGAGAAGATTGGCTATAATCTCTAGTATAGAGGGCCTGGAAATACTAACAGAGAGAAACACAGGCAGAGTAGATCAGGAGATAGGGTCCATTGAGCTGCTCTATATAGGGAGGCAGTGGGACCCAAAGCAAGCAGTGCACCCCCTGGGAGTGAAAGGGGAGGAATTGTCTAAAAAAGGGAGGCAGAGGATACTGTTAATGGGGTAACAAGATTTAGAATTTACATTATTCTCACCACTCTGCTTCAATGAATTATGTGCTGTTCCAGTTTGTCTACTTACGCTAGACTTGAGGACATGGTCAGCTATCCCAAAAATAAGAGGACATATTACGGTAATCATCCCTAATTTTCCTATCAACTTAATCTGAAGCCCTTTATAACTTATACTTATTATGGCTCTCTTATTATGGCTGATCTTATTTGAAAATTTCATTGTAGGTTAAATGAATCAAACATACCTACTGAGCTCAGATTGCTGTACAGAGTGGATATATTACTTAAATCAGAATATAATTACACTTGGGATCCTGGAAACAGTATACAGAAATTCAAAGATCATATGAGATTATTTGGATCTGGGGCTTCAATTTCACCCTTATTTCTTCATAGCTGTTTTACCTTAGTATAACACTTTGACCTCTTAACAAATAGATAATGTAAGATCACGTTTTAAAAAAATTTAAAAATGCCTTGTCAAACAAGTCTTGCATGTTATATTTCTAACAGTCCTGAGTAATTTACCATAAAATTGCATATATTATATTACCAACTTATGGCCATATATTGACATTTTCTCTAAATATATTGGATAATGTTAATTCATTATAGTACGTATTTGGAATGGGCTTGTAATAAAAAACAAGTACAAAGAATATGAGTATCATTTTTAGTTCTATCAATATCTCCATGATTGAGTACATAATCTCATTTGTGAATAATCTTAGATCTAAATTTGAAGAAGCCTTGACTCTGGGAAAAGGCCAAGGAAAAAACTGTCACCTTTGATCTTGTGCAAGCACCATAGAATTGGCTCAGAGCTCCCCACAGTTTGCTTATGCATCTAAAGCAATAAAATGATTTAGAAGATCCTGTCTACACCCAGTGTCTTACAGTACAAAAGACATTTTCTTGGTAGGTCCTTATTTGCTATTGTAACACACATAAGATTGATTTCTTTGGTGAAAACTGGAAATGTAAGCTTGATGTGTCACTTGTCATTTTTGGAAATACAGCAATTCTTCTGCTCTGTTGTTCCTTAATGGTAAATTTTAGACAAAACCAATTTCTACATTATTCTCTGCTCATCAATATTAGGTTATCAATGTTTTACTTCTTCAAGGCATTGAGATTTTACATATTTTGCTTTTAGGAAGTAATTTTTCCATAAAGCAGACACCAAGATTATACTACAAAATATTGGCACCCTATAAAGATGAATTTATTAGAATTCATTCACATGCATTTTATCTTGGCTGTAGTTCCTGCGAAATGAATAAACAGTGCTCCTTAATGTCTCAAAAGTTCTTAGGAAAGGCAAAAACCACAACATTTTTAGCTTTAATAATTAGTTGGAGCTTTGCATATAGTAGGAGATCAGTAAGAATATTGAAAGACAGGGATGTAAATCCTTAATTTTTAATCCTGTATCATTTGAATAAACAGACTTTATTCTGTTGTTCATCTAGATAAATATATGAACCACAGGTTTCTTATCTTTGCTTTATATTCCTTTAAAGCTGTGCAGAAACAATAACATATGAGGAAAAGTGACTTTTAAAATATTTTTCATATTTTGGTTAATTCTTTGTACATGTAATTACTGTTTGAATGTCACCAGGGCATTGACTATGGCATTCATAGTTTATGCTGATGTATTGTTTATATATTCTAAATGTGATATTTTTTCCTTCTATAAGAACTATTATAATGATATGTAAGAATGTGTAATATTTCTCACTTTGCCTAAATACTAGTTTATAGATTCACTCTTCAATTTACCTGCCTCTCTGTGAGTGAATCAACATTTCAAAAGTACACAGGAGATTGTGATTCATTTTAAAAATGGACAAACTTGACTACTTATATTACCTGATACTTGTACCATGTGTAACTTCATATTTGATCATGAAAGAATTTTAGAATAATTAAGGTGTATCAGTTTATAATCTTATTTGTGAAATAATCATGAATCATGCAAGATAGCCATTTGTAAGTAGCAAACATGTAATACTACATATTTTTGGATGGTGGTATATACAGTTTCACTGTAACTACTCAATTCTGGATTTATAGTGACTGAATGAAAAAGAATTATATTCTAATAAAGCTTCTTCTACAAAATCAGGAATAGGCCATAGTTTGGTGATCATTGCCCCCCCCCATCCACTGGCTTGGTCAAAATTTAAGAATTAGAATATTTTATTTTTTTATTTATCTTATCTATTTTAAAGAGAATAAGAGAAAACAAAACAGAACAAAGTACGTCAGGACAAAACAATGTAAGAAACACAGGATTTTAAAAAAAAGACAACAGGAAATCAACCGTGGCTACCACAGTGTCTCCTGTTCTCCCTGAAATAGCCGTCCATATCTTCACACAGACTGAATTCAAACAAAACAGAACAGTATAAATCTGGCCAAAACAAAACAATGAAAGCATTACTGGTCTTCAAAACCAGACATTAGGAGAATCAACAATGGCTACCACATTGTCTCTTAAAAACAGCTGTCTATATCTTCACACATACTGAAATGAAATAATAGAAAATAGATTAAAACCAATAAAAAAACAAAATAAAAACATTATTGGAGTTCAAAACAAGATGATAGAAAGTTAGCAATGGCTACCTTAATGTCTCATTTTCTTAAAAGTAGCTGTTTAGTTGTAATAAAATCAAGAATTAGAATATTTCAGTAAAAATCTTCTCAGCAGTACATCACCTGCCTGACAAGTGCAAGGTCCTGAGTCTGATTCTTGGCACAAAAAAGTACAAAAAAAATCTTTTAGGTTTAGCGTATTTTTGAGAAAATATAAACTCATTCCAAAATATAACCAAAGAAATTTCATTTGATTATTCAAATGGAAATATGGTGATGTTTTATTATTTTATTTCAAATATTTTGAGCTCATTCTATTAAATTTTACTACAGTATATTTATTAAATGCAGTAATTTTTTAAAAAATATTTTTCCTAAAATATCTTGGACTCCTGGACAAATATATCTTCATTATTAAACTTCAGTATAATATCTAAGAAATAAATGATTGGGTTTGGTTTATGTAAGGTATCTTTACACTATACAATTCTGTATTTCCATGAGGTACATCATTTGACAATAGGAACAGTGCCCTTGTTTGTAACATTCTTTTAAAACTCTTTTATAGAAAATGTCATTTCTCAAGAGATTACAGTCTCTTTGAAAGTCACTTCAAGTTTCTATAGGAAAGATATCTTCTAAAATCGATACCTGTGAAAGTTATTCAGAGATAGAATGATTACAGGATGCCTTGTTTACCATTGGAAGGCTAAGATAGTTATCTCTGTGATGATCTTCGCATCTAATCTGAAAGACCAGACAGAGGAGGAGCTTGCATTGACCATGTCACTCTTAATTTATGAAATGTACTCACTATAACCCTTTTGTAAGCTAGCAACCCGCCTTTACAGCCACATTATAAATAAATTAATCAATATGTCCACATAGCCAGAATTTTTTCAGGCCTGTTCTGACCTTAGACTCATCATACATTCATATTTTTATAAAGGGAAAAATCAGAAAATCCTCTCCCATTCTATTGCATTATGTAATTGTGCATCAGGAAAAAAAGTTTTAAAATATAGAGAAAAAGAATTGTGTCATGCAACTGCTTCCAAAAAGTTAATTTTTTGTTTCCGTTGCATCCACTACTTTTCCTCACTGAAGTGCAGAGATTATTCATACTGAGATGCAACTATTTCCCTCTAACTAAGTCTTCAATGCCTGCTATTTTATTAGTTCATAAGAAAAGATGATTGAAAGGATGCCAGTGCTAGTGGCAGGCAAAAATCACTAGATTTATTTTTTTAAACTCTTTTGCAGAGTATACTTATTCCTCTGGGGACTGACTTTTCCTTCTGCTTCTTTTATTCAAGTGGTTACAGTGGAAGCAACCACATTTTCCCAAGGTAACCACATTGTGTCTGTAGAGAGAAAGGCAGTGACTAGACCCTGACACAAGGCTAGTTAATCTATTTTCAGGATTTTATAGTCAAAACTGAAATGTATTTGCCCGTTAAAAGTCTGAGATCCTAAATGGAAGTGATGCAAATTTACAAGTTGATGCCAGGAGCTATTTCATGACATGTGGTTTTAAAAATAGAAGAGCCATTCTACAGAGAAACAGAAAAAAGAATGAAATAAGTATAAAGGGTGAGGTAGAGCTGAAACTGGAAAAGCTGTTTGTGATTTCTCCATAATGTTTGGATCAGCAGTTCCAGTTCACCCCTTCACTCAGCTGGATTTGTGACCTTGGACTGCGTGAGATAACCATGCATACATTTAATAAATTTTCTTTTGCTAAATTTACTTCAAATGTGTTTCTATGATTTAAAACTGAAATAATTAATTAAGCAGTTTATTTCATAGTATATATGTCCCAAACATTACAGAATGTAAATGCAACACCCCCAAAACTATGCTCTTACATAGTAAGTGTGATTAAGCATCTCAGAGATACTCCTCAGAGAAACAGATTACAAAAAAATCATACGGGTGTGTGTGAGTACACTCAATTAGCTTGTTAAAGTAACTTTGAGTGACAATTTTGAGTTTACAAAAGTAAACAAGTACAAAGTGAATATTTGATCTATTGGGGGATATATGTATTAACTAAATCATTCCCAAAATTAGTAAATGATTTTCAGAATGTGGAAAGTGCTATAAAGGAGAGGTAAGAGACGGCATCCAAGCAAAGAAAGCAACATATGTGAAAACCTAGCATCTAATTCAAACACTGAATTCCAATGTTGCTAATCTGATAGGTTTCTTTTTTATCAGTAAGCTATCTATTATGTACTAAAAGCTTTGTTCTATTGCCTGATAACTATATTTAGTTTTCTTGCAGGAAGAACGTTTTTATGTTTCAAATTTATGTTTCAAATTATTTGAAACCCATTTTATTCAACAAAGGTATGCATACATACAATGTTATTTATGCCATTAATTTGCCCAGGAAACTCTCTTTGTAGCCAGTGCAAGAGAAAATTTTCTCTCAAGCATATTTATGGTTGTACTATGGTTTAGTTCACAAATTTGTGAAGTTTGAATCCATTCTGTGTGACTGTGGTGGTGTCCTAGCACATTTTTCTTGTTCTATCTTACCCAGGTGAGCCCAGAGCAATGGAATATTCATCTCCATCCAAGATTAATTACACTGTCTTTAGTAAGGTGCAGATAAAGGAGGAGTATGAAGTCTTTTGCTGGGCTGTAATCCCTCTGTTTTGAAACCATAACCAATACTACTGTAACATTTCAGTCATGTTCTAACAAATGGTGTCAAGGATATAACAGAAAAGTTATGCTTGTGTGGCTTCTCCAGGTTACCAAGTGATGCATTAAACTATTAACAGTGTGCACAAAGAAATCGTACATTTAGTTACCATGGCAGTGCTTATCTGTTTTCTTTACAAGAAACAAAATGGCACTTTAACTGCAGTGTGACTCATTCCCTGAGGTAAAATTGATAGTCACTGAGTGTTCTTAAACTTGAGGCAGAATGCTTCCTTTGACAAAGATGTTCTGTCATTTATAAAGAAAAGATTCTTGATGACATACCCAGGTTTAACTGTTGTTCTCAGTAGTTTGTACACTTGAGCAAAGATTAAATTTTCCTTGCTATAATTGTAATAATTCACACATAGTGCTAAACAGCAAATGGAATAACCATTAGGAAAATAGTGTTTTCTAATTTTGTACTCATAGATTACATCTCAGCATTGATGAATGCATGCCATTAATGACCCCTAGAATTATTCTTGTGGTATTATCAGTGATCTGATGTATACAGTGACCCGGATAAGAAACATTTATTGTTCCTTTGTGTTTAGTCAGTGAAAACAGTTTATAAAGTGTTATCATTGTGAGTGTAAAAATTGATGATGAAATGGAAGAATAATTCTATGGCAGATTTATGAATGCATGTGTCTACTTACAGATGCATCCGAACTATACAGAATTATTGAGTCTATTGATTAGGCTCCTTTAGCATTTTGTACATATCTCCATTATACATTTATATTGCTTGCTATTTTATTTTCTTTCTATACCATTGGATTACCAGCTTTTTAAAGAAAATAATATCATTTTTATCATCATTATTATTACTAATCATCAAGTTCATAAGAAGAAATGTGAAAAGTATTGGTTAGTTTTCCCATCTCTAGGACACGATACTCAACAGTCACAATCTAAAGGAAGAAATGTTTGTTTGACACACAGTTTCAGGGGATTTGGTCCAAAATCTACTGGCTCCAAGACAGAGACATTATGCTGGATGGATTCATCAGAGCACAACTGCACAGTTCATGGAGATAAAGAAACAGAGCAGAGGAATAGTGAAGGAGAGGAAGGATTGGAGGACCAAAAACAGTGCTGGAGGCCATAAAAGTCATGATCAACCTAGATACACTCAGAAATATCCTTGACTAGTCCTCTCAAGCAAAAAAGTAAACAAATCTAGAAACTATTGGATATCCAACATCTATTTTCTTCTAAAGAAATATCCAGGATTACATTCACCTCTGATTTCACCTTATCTAGTAAACTAATAGGAAATAGCCTCCAATCAAGAAGGCATTTTCCCCATCTTGAAAACTTAAATAATCAATGCCTTTAGCAATGTGGAAAAGTGTACTAAATTTGTAAAATAAGGGAATATATATCTTTTTATGTTTAGTTGTATTTTTAGTTAAAAATCTCACCAACAAAACTTCACTCAGATTATTCCAAGCTATAGAAGTAGTTTTGTGAAATTTAAATGTGATAATGCAGAAAATATTATGAAGTTTGTATCCTATGAGATTCTGTGATCGATTCTTTTTCAGTAGAGAAACAAGCATTAAAATCTGGAACCTATTCCTGATAACATGTAAAGCATGTAGGGAACTGATCTTGAAATTATAACACACAAGCATTTCCTCAGTTTGAAACAGTAAGCAGTATATTGCAGATTTCAGTGATTTGCATTCATAACAAATGTGTTAAGTTCTTATTTTTCTATAATTTCTAGGTTACCATATATAATTCTATGTGGTAAAAATATTCTGTGTTTCAGTTTCTCTAACCACAGGTAATTTTGATGTCCTTTAAAAAATCAAACACTTCTTAATGCTGAACCAAGACCACTTCCTAGCTTGAATGGCCCTCTCAAAGTCCTTTGTTGTATCTTTCTCCCCTAGTGAACTGGAATCCATTCTCATGTATGAGCATAGAAAAAAATATTCTCTTTCTTTCTTCTAAAATATTTTAAAGACTGTAAAAGACTGACTCAGTCAATTTAGGGTGTTTTAACAAAGTACTCTTTTGTGGTTTGGGTCCAGATATCCCCCCAAGCTTTAAGTGGTCATTGGTAGGGCTTTTTTAGAGGTGGCTGAATCTGCAGTGTGTGATGCTGGGATTGAATCATGGTGCAATGCTATGATCAAGGGCCTTAGGATTAACAGTATAAGTCTTATGGCCCTAAGTAACCTATATGAGCTATAAGAGATATAAAGACCTCTGGTCCTCCTTCATTGCTTTGCTACTTTCTGTCTGCCTTGAACTATTTTTCTTCTTTGATGCTTGTCTGTCTGCCACCCTGCCTTGGAGCCAAATGATTATGGACAAAACCTCTATAAACTGTGAGCTAAATAAACCTTTCCTCCTTTAATTTTGTGTGTCAGGCATTTTTTCACAGTAACAAGAAAAGTAACTAAGATGTACCCTAAACCAGATCACTTATAAACAATAAAAATTTATTTCTCACAAATATAGTCTGAGAAAGCACTCAGTCAAGATGTTGGTAGAGGTATTTGGTGAGGATCCACTTTCTTGTAGACTGTCAAAGATCCTTTTTTTTTCTCACTCTAACCTCTCATAAAGAAAGAGATAAGAGATTTCTTTAAGGCCCATTTTATAAGGGCACTAATTTCATTTGTGTGAGTTCAGTCTACCATTAACTAACCACCACCTAAAACCTTTCTCTTCTAATATTATTCTCTGGGCTGAGGATTTCAACCCATGAATTATTTCAAGACATAAGCATTCTGATGATACCAAACTCAACATATGCTTTTGTTCACGAGATAAGATTCTAACATGTTTTCTCATGAATGGTCAGAAGATGTTTTGGACATTTACGGAGGAGTTAGTCAATGTGGTTGCTTTGTTATATAACTCAACCTTTGACGTGACATTTTAAGTTAAAAAATGTTGAATGGATTCCTTTATTGAGACAGTTTGTTTAATATGTAGTTTGGTATTTCAATATAAAAAAGGATTTGGCATAAATTTGAAAAAATATGCTTACCTCAGTCAATGGAACACACTGTGAAATTTGGTTTACATTCTCTAATGGCATACTATATTTATTCATAGCAAAACCAAACCATAAATAACTTTTCTCTTTCCATGACTTAAATAAGCCATAAATATTTCAACCTATATTTTGAGAAACATGCAAGCAGAATAATGCCATATATGTAACCTCCATTAAAATATGAAATTTTACACAGAAATATTAAGATTCACCAACATAATTATCTATTTGCTGGTGTCCTACTGGAAATAAACTATTTGTCAGTCCATAGTAAGTAGATTTTCTAACATTATTTGAATACTGTAGATGCTAGTATTATATAACTTTTCTGTCTTTTCACTTGTTACTCAATTTGAATTTTGAGCCTAAAAATGTTAAAGGTGCATGAAATTATCTACTTTGGTTTTAATTATTTGACCTACAGGTGGCCAATCAATAAAGTGTATTTCCACTATTAGAATTGTTATACTGACTGAAATTATACAAGTGACTTTTAATGATTGTAATTGCCTCGGGTATAACATAAATGACTATTACTTTTGTATTACATGTTATTTTTATATCTATTAAAAAGACAGCGTATCACAGACATTCAGTTAAATAACCATGATAATAGCTAAAATCACAACTTTTAAATTAACATTCAGAACAAAACTAAAGCATATATATATAAGCAGTAAAATTAAGTGTTAAGGGTCAGATAACACTGCCCTCGTGTTCTTAAGTAACTAATCATTGTCAGCTGAACTTCTACATGTTAATTAATATTACAGAAAAAGCAAAACTTTTCTCACCCTACCTTGACTAAGTACACTCAGTCTCAAAATGATGTCTTAGAAACTTTAAAACAAGACAATTTTTTCTGTATTGAGGCAGGGCCTCACTATATAGTACAGACTAGCCTTGAACTCACTATGTAGCTCAGACCATTCTCAAACTCACAACAATTCTCCCGTCTCTGCCTCCCAAGTGCTCGGATTACAGGCATGCATCACCATGCCCAGCCAAATATAGATTTGATTGTAGTTTTAATAGACTATTTATCTTATTGACTTCTAAATCCAGGAGTGGTTTGTGGGCAGTTGGAGGATGCATATTTAAAAACTAAAGTTATTAATTCATATTTATCTTGTTTTTTTTTTTTGACTTCAATAAAGACACTGGCCATTGAAGTTAGGGCCCACATGAATATTTGAAATTCTTAACTTTAGTATATCTGCAAGGACGCTTTTCCCCAATAAAGTCATATTCATAAGTTCCTGGGTCACATACATTTTAGGGCCACCACTTAATTCACCACAGTGCTTATTCCTCAAACTCCAAAGAAATCACATAATGGGAATATAAAAATTTTATGCACACAAGAAAATATAACAAGAGTGAAAGGCAGATGAGTAATCATTTCAAGATTTTTCAAGATGAAGAGTGAATATTTGTTGATGTTGCAGAATGCAGGAAATAAAATTACATTCTAATATGACAACTCCAGACAGGCTCAGAACTTAGAGATACTACATATTTCTGTATGCAGAGTAAAGTGTGACACGTAATAAAGGATAGTTACAAATCTCCACATAGAAGTTAAAGACTCAGCTCACCACCCCCACTGCGGGCACTTAAACTGCTTAATTATTACACAATGAAGCACAAAGAAAGTTACTTATAGCTTTCTTTTAAAAAGTAAACAAAAAGAAATAAGGAAGAGGAGAATCAGTGGTTCTGAACTTGCAAACGAAAAAACTGCTGAAGGAAAGGGAGACGTGCTTTACTGAAACATTACCAGTAGGAAGCAGTCTGGAGTTTGCGTAGTGCGAATTTGATCCTGCTGCCTCTCTTTGCTTATCTATCATCACGCAGACATTTGGGTTGATAGACTAGTCAGCAGAGTAGCATATTCTTTGGTCACAATACCAGTTGTGTGTGTGTCTGTGTGTGTTGTTGTTGTCGTTATTGTAGCAGAGGTCATGGTGATTCAGGGAAGGTTCCTGCAAAAGAAAAGATCAATATTTCTCTTACCACATATGTTAAAGTTCAGTTAGTAATCACTCTACCCCTGCAGAGCTTTCTTTACACTTTCAATACCACACTTCTACATAGCAGTGGTCACCCAACTTAGGCAAACTATTTGATGACAGCTTGCAACGTAAAATAAAGAGATAAAATACAAGTAAGCATACAAATAGAACTATGAGGAAACAAAGACTCATCAGGGAAATGAAAACTTCAGAATTATAATGAATATAATCAATTATATTAAAGAAACATTTTACAACATCAGGAATGGTATAAAAATGAACATTTAGGGATGTAATAAAACTCCTGGAGAGATTAAAATATCATACCACAAATCACACAGAAAATAGAACAAACTATAAAAGAGGAGATTTTTTTTCAGAAGAGGATCAATGCAGGAGTTTTAGTTAACAGCACTTGGCAAGAGCTGAAAAAAGAAATTATCACATATGTTATGAAAACAATTATTCTTACTTGGTGAGCCTAAATTCCCATATTTTTAGGGCTCTAGCAAAAACTGACTAGCAAAAGGGAATCAAGGTGACCCACATCAGGACATACCAAGCAGAAATGGTAAGATACCAAGGATAAAGCTTATAAAAGCTTTACAAAAAGTAGAGGAAGGTCAAGTATAATGCCATAAAAGTTATAATATCATTGTCTTCTTCCAAAAGAATGCTGAGAAAGAATGTCAATGAAAGTGTATCTTCAAGTTTTTTGGGGAAATGTACTAATTGCTTTCTACTTAGAATTCTATATTCAGCCAAATTTATAATTATTAGCTCTGTAACATATGACAAATAGAAATTTTCAGAACTAGAAGTTCTTAAAATATGTCTATAAGGTGTCATTTCATAAGAATTTCTAGAAGTTAGACATGGTAGCACACACCTCTATATAGTCCTAGAACTCTGGGGGCTGGGGTGAAAGGAACAAAAGTTCAAGACCAGACTAGGAAATTTAGCAAATTATAAGACTTTCTCAAGAATTAAAAATGAAGAACTGGGGATGAATCTGAGCATGAAGGCCCTGGATTCAATCCCCAGTACCACATACACACAGACACACACACAGAATCCTGGAAATTATATTTCACCAAAATCAGTGAGTAAAATTATATATATATGATAGATGCTTATACTACTAATTTCTATTATTTCATCAAAAAGAACAGTTTGTGCTTTCATTGATCATTTTTTCATGCTTATGTGTTGTGATCTGAGCAACTGTTTTGAAGATAACAATCCGCAGTATATTAGCTATCATGGTTATTTTTTCATGTTGTTGTGACAAAATATCTGACTGCTAAAATTAAGGAAGGGTAGGTTTATTTCTTACAATTTTGGAGGTTTCAGTCCATACTCAGCTGGCTTCAAGGCAGGGTTGCATGGTCGGGCCACTGTTCATGGCCCTGGCAAAACAGCAAGAGTGAAATGCTCAAACGAGAAAAGACATGATTTCTTCCTGCCCTTACACTGTATGTCGGCACCGCCCCTGGGTGAGTGTAGCACTCATACCAGCAATCCCAGTGTCAAACAATGAACCAGTCATGAATGCTGGATTCAGCCGCATCCATGATTGCATGAGGCTTGGAGGGGGAGAATATGAACACAAAAAATATCATTAACCATTGTTAATCTCCTATTAATTTGTTTTGAAATTCTATGTCATTGTTTTTATTCTTTTTTACATTAAAATAATACATGCCAACAAAAATATAAAATAAACTCATAAAAATGTTAGTAATTTAGCATATGATTTCCAGCAAATAAAGTCTAAATATGAGAGACTGGTCAACTTCACTTGTATCAGTAAAAAAAAATAAAACAGCAATAAAGTACTATTTTCTACCATTAGATTAATTCTTAAAAGTCTGATAATTCAATGTGAGAAAAAGTGTGAGAAAACTTCATTCTCAGAGCTGCAAGTCAGAGTATAAATTGTTGTAACTACTTATTCAGTGTTGTAGTCAGGGGTTGTGAGGAGAACAATTAAAATCAGGACATGGAGTTTATAATATTATTTATGATGGTCACCCCGAGTTAACACAAGAAAACTCAGGAAATCTATCCACGACATTAAGACACAGAATATTTAGCCAAGGGCCTCAGTCCCACAGCAATATCTCACATGAGTCCAGATGAAGACCCAGAGCTCATGACAATCCCTCCCACGAGTCCAACTGGAGGTCTAGAGCCCACAAGAAGAACTCAAGCCAGTCTCTTTTTACGGATCCGTGCTGGGAAGGCCCAAAGGTCAGTGCTGGAAACAAAGAAGTCTATGCCAGCAGGGTGAAGGAGCTGTGCTGGTAGGTTGAGGGTTCTATGCTGGAGCTGAGAAGTCACACTCAAAACATAGACCAGGGCTGTCCTGAGAAGTACCACAGCCATCCTCAGCGACATGGAGGCCTCGAGCTCCTCTGACAACAAGCACAGTTGAGTACATGTCAGGAAGCCAGCGTGACAAGTTCATCCTGGAGACCAAGCGGCACACGTCTTCCCCTCCAGAGCCAGGAAGCAATGCTCGATGTGCAGGCCAGAACTTATCCAGGAGACCCAATGGCTCAAACAGCAACTTGTAGGAGAACCCACAACACCTCCATGCCTCAATGCCCTTCTCCTTCTCCAGGTCTCTATTCATGCTGGCAACTTTCTTCAGGTAGAACGTCTACGCTCAGTGCCCTGCTGATTTAATTCAGCTGGCATTAAGGTGACCACCGGTTCTTAATACATAACAATCAGCAAAAGCCTATAAATAAAATAAATTATGAAATCAAATAAATAAAATAAACTGGATGTATTGCTACTAGTGTAAGCATAACTTATTGTTTAATCTGGGATATACTTAGCAGGAAAGATAGAATCATTAAAATATACCACACAACAAAGCCATAAACTAGAGAATCCTTGTCCAAACTATTTATACTGT
This sequence comes from Dolichotis patagonum, assembly GCA_004027295.1. Taxonomy (NCBI): domain Eukaryota; kingdom Metazoa; phylum Chordata; class Mammalia; order Rodentia; family Caviidae; genus Dolichotis; species Dolichotis patagonum. The sequence goes on from PVJX010010074.1 coordinate 13,568, forward strand.
CACCTTATCTAAGATCTGCTTGGACTATAGACAGGAAATAACTTCTTGCCCATATGAGTTATTGCATAAGTATAAAGCTATTTTTTGCTGTACTTTATACAGCATAAAAACAAAAATTTGTCAAAATAGAAGTTGATAAATAAAATGCAAAACACACAATACTAAATAAGGTGAAGAAATGGACTACATTAGCCTATATATTAATATCCAGATATTCAAAGCACGTCAGTTGTAAGTCAAAAATACAAATTCTAGAATGTTACATGCAAAGACATACACTATTATAATATATAGCATTGGGTGTTAATTGATATAAATAAAATATAAAAATATAATGAAATAATAATGGTTGTCTTTGCCAATTTGAGACGTGATATCAGGTGATGATATAAAAATAATTACAATATATTAGTAATATTATCTTTTAAAATTAAAGAAAAATGAATGTGACAAATTTAAAAGTTGATAGACCTTGATTGGGGGATGTTTATGTATATTTTATGACATTATTTTTTAATTTTAATGGTTTTATTTCACAAAATTAAAACAAATGTTTCTCGTCAATGAAATCTTTATTGATCACTTTAAGCCAAATATTACCTTTCATCTCTGCGTGTCTCTAACATTGTAGCACTCTTATTGGAGTTATGTTGTTCTGCTTATTAAATTTATCCTCCCATTGAGTTAATAATTATTAATTGATAAAAGAGTGTCTTGACTCCTTTTGTATCCCTGCATAACACTTGATTGGATATCCATTGCATGAAAAATACCCAATGAGATTTTATTAAGTCACTATCAAAGGAATAGGATGGTTTATATAGAAACACTAGGTTCTTTGGCTATCTCTAGGAAAATGTCAAATTTTTAATTCGATCCTCTCTTTTTTCTTTTTCATAATGTGCCTATCATATATGATGGTTCTATTGCCATAACATAAATCCCTAATGAATTGAAACTATAACCTTTTATGTTTATAATTTTGTAGAATATTGAATACATTGCAGATTTTATTTTTTTAAATTTTATGTAAAAACAAAACAAACAAAATAGAAAAAGGGGTAGCAACAATACAAGATTCCAAGGGAAAAAAAAGAAAAGAACAAAAAATATTGAGAAGTCATTACTTGATAACTTACATACTGTCATCTTGGAAATAGTTGTTCAAGTTACAAAGTTAAAACATACAAAGTACACATTCAAGCAATGAGACTGTCAACAGTTCTGCTCCATGATATAACACAAAAACAGTAATATGGTCATTCATCTTACACACTTAAACATACATGCAATTATATCCTTTAGAGAACTTTCTTTTCCTCTCTTATTTACAGTAGCCATTACATATTTTGGGTTTCATTACTCGTACAGTTCTTATTATTTTTTACACTAGAGACACAATGCAATATTTATAAATATGGTTCTTATTTATTTCACTAATGAGGATAGGTTCAAGTTGTCTCCATTTACCTATGAAGGCTTCAAGGTCATCCTTCTTCATAGCTGAGTAATACTCCATTGTATAAAAATACCACATCTTTTTCATCCACATTGCAGATTTTAATTACCAAACTAACCTAGTCTACTCGGTGGGCAAAGGGCCTTGTTTCAGTAGCTTCTCTCTCATAAAGATTTATTCTTGTTCTAATACTGAGTTCCAAACTATTGAACGAACTATGACATTTTTCTCAGTTACGCCTCCTTCTCTCTGGCTCTACTTGCCACTGTAGTAATGTTAACTTCTCCTTGCCAACAGCAATTAACATTTTCTTAACATCTATGGGGTCCATAGTGGAATATCAGTTACCTGCTGCTCATTTAGCTCCTAAGAAAAGCTTGAAGACAATTTGTCATTTACTTTGAGTTTTTTTTAAAAATTTAAATTCCAGAGCTTCAGTTTTTCTGCTATCATAAATAAAACATATGCTTTTATTTTTTGCAGTTATCAGAGTTTGTTCAGTTGAACAATGCCCAACTCATAAATGAATATTTTTGCAAATAGAGAGTGGATATTTAAGCACATGTATGAATTCATTTGGCTCCAGTGTGCATTAAATTCTATGGTGAGTTATTGTTTATCCAAACAACTGTAAGAAAAGACATTGAGTATGCTTGTCTATACATACTTTAGTGTTACCTTTTAAAATGTATTTTTTTGCCTGTTGGTAATATGGAAAGGAAATTTTTCTTCTTGAAAGTGAAATATACTTTTTAGAATATTGTTCCTATTTCAGATTTTTCTGTTTGCATTTTCTCTACTTCAGAAGTAAAACCAGACATGCTAAACTGCAATTGGCCTCCTAGATTGTTTAAATTTCCTTTGAGAGAATACTTTGCATGGAATGTGTTTTTAAACTGGAGGATTCCTGTGATTACTGGATGCCATGCATGGTGTGCAGTGCCTCACAATCACATCTAAGGAGCTATTGTGGCTCTTTTCAAACACTCTGAATTTTTGTCTTAGGTATGCTTTCACACGTATTAAACAACAGAGGTGGAGATAATGGCACTGACTTTTCAGGATAACCTATGTATCATAATTAGATTTTTTAAAAACTCTGACTTGAAATTCACAATCCTTGCCCCGCTTTGATTCTTCTGTAGTTAAGAAGGGCTGGAACACCCTTGGGGAACACTTGCTAACTTGGCAACATGAAGCAAATGACATGCATCTCTGGATGAGCAGAAAAGCACCCTGACTTCATTCATTTCACTCCCACCACACCACATAGATTGAATGGTTAGTTACTTGCTCAGATTGTCCAAGCTACCCCTTAAAGACAATTAATTTGGCTAAAATGCAAATATACTATTCCCAAAGTATGAAAGATGTGTTAAGGGAATCCAGGAATTGGGGGCAGGAGCTCTATGATGGATGTCTATTATTTTGCAAGCTTTCATGAGTACACTATGAAGCATTCAGGTATTAGAAAGGTTTTAGGAATCCTGCTCAGCCTGTGACATCTTTTCGGCCTTATCTTGATCTCTGGTCCAGCTGTTGAGTAAAAAGAAGTGAAGCTGAAGAGGCATCCGTGTGGCTACAGCTGATGTTAGAGAGGTTGGTGTTATGAAACCAGATAATGCACATTATTTTCACTCACATTGGAGGCTGCCTTTCTGTGCATTTCTACTGCTGTCAAAAAGATTGATTCCTGAAATATTGTGAAAAAATTCTAAATACTAGCTACTTTGGGTACTTACCCAGGGGCATCACAGCTGCCTGGCATTGCAATGTGGCAGCTGAGCAGTAATCGCTGCTATTTCTCTGATTTGTTTTTGTCTTTGTCAGCAACTGAGCAGAGAAAGGTTCAAGCGCTGAGTGGAGCCCTCACTCCTCTGTGATCTCATCCAGCCCATGGCTTTAAATACTCCGTGCAATGTTAACGAACCCTAAATTTATATTCCTGGCCCTGATGTCATCGCTGCAACCCAGACTCATCTATCCAGCTGCATAAATAGCTCTGCATTGATGTCTATGAGATATCTTAAATTTAATAGAAACCAAACCAATCTCCAGTTCTGTCCATCCATCTGCACCCCAAACTGCTCATTCCATCATATTCCCATGGAAGTAAATGGCAACTTCTTTTGTACAGTTGTTCCACTAAAGGTTTGCAGTCATCTTTAACCTGTCTTTTATCTTGTATCCCACATTTCAAGGAATCCACATTAAGGTAGATTCAAACCATGAACATTTTTCGATACTGGCACGTTAACCCAAGCTACCAACAAACTATCTGGCTATTATAATTGGCTCCTAAATTGTCAGCTTCTTTCCTTCCTCCCAAAAATGTACTTTCTCAAGTTGTAAAAGTGAATCCTAAAATACAAATTGGGTCATGTTATATATTACTTAGAAATTATGAATGGCTTTCAATCTCAAAGTCCAAACCTAGCCTACAAAGCCATAGACAATCCAGCTCTCTGATGCTTTTCTATCTTTCCCTCTTTTCTTGGCTCATGTCTCCAACTCATTCACCTGTACACAATGGCCTTTCTACTACTCCTCAAATATTCTAGACATGGTCCCACCTGAGTTTCTCTGAACTTGCTCTTCTCTTTGTATGAGATGCTCTTGTCCCAGATATTTCTGTGGCCTACTTTTTCATCTCCTTTAGATTTCCACTCAACTGTCTGTTCATCAATAACGGCTTCCATCATTAGGCTTTATATAGTACAGCACTGTTCTTGATGACTTCTTATTGGCTATATTTTTTAATGACTTCTATAATATCCTGATGATTTTCCTCCTGCACGCAGGTTTGGTTTTGTTTACCGCCCATTGTCTCGTACCAAGCATAGTGCGCAATGTACAGATATCACTAATGTGCATTTCTGAAAAATGCATTCACCTGAATCCTCTATCAGCTATAAAATGGTACTTTGGATACCTGTATTTTATAATATCTTTTTAAAATTGAAACTTCATTGGAAAAATATCTTAAGATCCAAAGCCTCATTGCTCCATCTCTGATTTAAATAGTCCTGAGAGTAACTCCAGTTTAATACTACTGAATAGAACTTTCTCTGATGTCATACAAATGTTCTGGATCTGCCTTCCAATAATGTAAAGATTGGGTGTATGTGGATATTGACCTCTTGAAATAAGTCTACTGCAGTTGAGCCTAGTAACTGCCATATTGAAGAGTGCTTTTGAAACATAAACTTTGAACCATATAACCTGTTAGGAACCAATGATGAAAACTAAGTGTAATTTAGCATTTTATGAGGCTCAGTGAATCTTAATATGAGGTGTTAACAGCCCATAGTGGGACCAGCAGGAAGAAATTAAAATTGTATGCCACTAATTCAAGAATAAAGACATCAAAGCAAACATAATCCTTCAATGTGGTTAACATTGTTGGGTAATAGCTGACTGGCACTAGCTGTGTTTGGCTTTCTTTTCTGTTGTCTTTTTTGTTATTTTATGATGTGGCAAATAACAGCGCTGTTACCAAAAAGTGTCTTCAAGTTCATAGCTGCAGGACGTAATTGATTGACTATAGGTGAAATGTGTATCTGCATTATTATCCTAATAGGGCCTCCAGCGATCTAGTTATTTCCCTCTAAGTCCTATGACCATCTGGTGTTTACTACCCACTTCTCCTTAGATGAACTGACAGTCACTGATGAGGCCAGTGCTCTGTGTTTTTATGCTTGATTAATCATTATGTAATTAACTATTGCTGGCAACTATTATCTTTGAAGCATTGCATAATCCAAGCAAGAGCAATTTTCGGGGGGAGACACTAAGAATTGAACTCACAACTTCATGCTTGCTGTGCTACTGCTGTGCCATGGAGCAATATCCCCATCTCAGGAGCATTCTTGAGTCTGTAGATTTGTGAATTAAAATTTACGACCTAATGTCAATTTACAATGAGGAAAACCATGTTAGACAACATACAGTTTGTTCATGTATTGATGCTGAGGGATTAATGGTACCTAGACCCCCCACACCATGATTCTAATGTTTGCTAATTCTTTCAGTGAACTGTGGTTGAACATACCTATTCGCCCATATTGGTCAAGATGACTGTGATCCAATGTGTTCCATAATTTCATTGATTTCTTCCTACAAGCTATACCCAGTCCAGCTCTGTTTTTTTACTCAGGTTGCTCCTTCTTTCTGGAAAAAAAATCCCTCCTCTTCTTAATAGGTACAGGTTAGCCTTGATTATATAGGCATTAATACCAAACACGTGTAGGAACACACACCAGCATTTATGAAGCACATCATATGCACCAGGCGTAATACTTTGCTAGAGATCTAATTTAAACCTCACAGCAGGGTGAGCCTCATGAGATAATTTTCAAGAGATGTATTTTCTAACTATCTTGCAAATGAGGAAGCTGTGCTTCAACAATGTGAAACAATTTGATTAAAGCAGTTTTATAGCTAAGCAGAGCTAAGGTTCGAACCTAGGACTTCCTGCCTCTAAAGCCTTTGCTCTTTCTATTGCACACAAAGGACAGAAAGGGACCTAATAATAATGGGAGCTGTAAATCACTGAGGCAGATTTGTAGCTCCCTTGTTTAGCTTACTAATTTCCAAGTCTTCTCTTTCTTATGTTACTTCCTACTTCCTATGTCACAATATGCTTCCACACAAATAGAAAACTACATCTTTGAGGAAAATATGAGAAAGATTTTAGTGACTGGGAAAGTCTTGGTCCTTCTTGAGTAATTTGGTATAGGCACATGGTCTGCTCTGCCTTTCATATGTCACTCATCCATGAATGTTTCTGCCTCTTTGTTTTCCACCTACCTTGGTCTTTTACCCTAAAACTGTGAAATTACCTATAGCCAAGATGACATCGTTCATCTTATTAAATATTTTCTTTCTTTTTTGTTGAATTGTTGGTCATATCCATCAAACTAGCATATAAACTGCTTATTTGTAGGTATCTTACTTCATACTTATTTTGCCTTGGCCTATTACACCAGCCTCAATGCTAAGCTAAAAACTGATCGATTTTATATATTGTTGAGTGAGTAAGTGATTATTTACATATGGACAAAACTGCAAACAGAAAACTTGAGAATCAGCTGAATATGAACACTCCTGATTATAAGTTATTTAAATAAAAATATGTATTTCTCATATAAATACACAAAAGGCTTGTGCTTAGTATTTTTCAAAGTGTATTTATTAATAATGATTTTTCTTGATTACTATATTTTACGTTCTATAGGAGTAGGGTTTCTAAAGTAGTTGAGGTATATCCCATTAGCCATCAAAATGCATTTTGTATTGAAGATTTTTAATGTGTATCTTTAGAAGAAAGAAGCATAAAATTATTACCTTTTAAAATGATGTGTATGAAACAGTTTGATCTTTTACTGTCTCATCATTTCACAATTGTTTTTGCGGATTCAGTATTTTCTGTATGTTATGGAAAAATATTAAAAATCTTAGGGAAAGAAAGGTTAAATTTTTAAATCACAAACACCATAATCTCTATTCTCAACAAGTTTAAAGTTTCAAGGGGAAGTCCAATGTGCAGGTGAAAAAATTACAGGCCAGCTTTTTAAATGTTGGACAGAAATAAGGAAGGTTATGTTTCATGGTCCCAGCATGAGTCAGAAATTTCAGGCAAAAAATGTTGACAGCTGCAGTAATTATGGAAGGACTGAAGCAAGACTTCAGAAGAAGAAATAACTTTCCCTAACTGAAGAAAATTCCCCTTTATATTTTCCCCTCGCTGAGGTGGCTGTTCTTTGTTCTAATACAGATAAAAGCAGTGATTTTTGTTCCTGTAAATAAAGTTTTATAACCACCTGTTCTCATAACATCTTGTTTTACCCAAGCAAGGCCAAGATACATTAAGTTGCAAAACTGTCACAGCTTTGCTTTACTTCTACAAACTTGCCTGCCTACAAATTTTGCACTGTTAAGAAGACTAATTCCCTCAGTAACATGTATAAAATGGGAATCCTTGGTTGGTTTGGGGCTCAGCACTTTGGAGAGAAGTTCACTGGGTCAGTGTACACCCAAAATGTACCCTCCTATTTGTCCTGCAGTCTCTCCTGTCTCTTGAATTCTGCAACAAAATGGCTTAGGTTTTAAGAAGAAAGATTATGATAGTCTAGAAGAAGCAAAGCAGGGATATTTTAAAAAATCAACAGAATCTTGACCTGAGGAAACGAGAAAGTGCTCAAAATGCTTAAATGGAGAGCAGTTTAAAAGTCTTCTAGATGAAGAAGAAGAAGAAGAAGAAGAAGAAGAAGAAGAAGAAGAAGAAGAAGAAGAAGAAGAAGAAGAAGAAACTTTGTATCATGTTAATTCTTTACTTAAAAACCTTTGTAGTTCCACTATCAGTCACTGAGTAAAATATTAGCTTGGTAAGGATGTAAGAAATGTGAACAAGCATAGTTAAAGAATAAAAGTTGAATGATTTACTTGCCCATGCAAAACTCATCCAAGTCTGATCCAATTAGCTGAAACTCTGCTCATGAGTCTTGCAGACTCATGACTAATAATAAATTGCCATTATTTTAAACTATTAAGATTTGGGATATTTTGTTATTTAGAAATAGTTCCTTGATGAATTGTAGTAGTATTTTCTATTATGTTAATCCTAAAGTAAAAAATGTCTTTGCTATATGTTTGTTATAGCCACACAAGTGTGAAGATATAATAGAAACAAATTTTGCTGAGCAAATGGTGCTGTGGTATTGCTTTGAGCTGGCATAGATGCAATTCAATTTCATTTCACATATTATTACAAACTTGGCTCTAAATTTATAATTTATACTTCTGTATGTGGGCATATATAGATGTATACACTCAAAAAAATCTACCAGATCTTAAAGCATTCATACCCATGGCATTTTAAAATTATTTTTTCCTATGGATGATTTTAAACAAAATAGACACAAAAAGTGAGAAGAACGTACTGAAATTCCATGTGACCTCACCTAGTTTCAGTAATTTTTAGCATTTTGTATATGTTGTTTGTTACAGGCTTTGTTTTTGTTTTTTCTTTTCTTTTGATGATGAGACTGGCGTATTTTCGATGCAGCTGAGAACAAATTTGCAGCTTGCTTTTCAAGGCAAGTAGGAACAAATTTAGTTTGTTTCTGCATTGCTACAAAGAAAATGCTTAAAATGACTAACCTGTGTTTGTTGCCAACTAACTCTTGGCTATGTGCATTTGCAGCATAATTAGATTTGAACAGTAAGTTTTACTTAAAGGGCTTTTTTGTTTACATGCATGTTTTTCTTTTTGTGCTTCTCAGAGTTTTGGGGGTTGTTTAGGTTTTTTTGTAGTAATCATATTTTTAATGACTTGTGATTGACTTCATTTTATGACACAATAATGGATAATTTTATTAAATATTTAGGCAGAGCTGAAGCTACTTGAAATTGTCCCTGGTAAGAGACTATTTGTTAAATAATCATATTTTAATAAAATGGCTTCTCCGACAGTGTTAGATGAATGATAACTATACAAGTGAACATGAAGATGTGTAAGACAAATAAGTTACAGCTGTTCCTATTTTGGTACAGATGAATGAATGTAAAGTTAGCATTTGTTTTTCACTTTGTGATAAAGAAGATAATTTTCTTCAGCCTGATTGCAAGATATATTTTTAGAAATAAAGTAAGGGTGAGGGAAGGGAGGGATAAATAGCCAGCAAGAAGAAAATAGGAGGAAAAAAAAAGAAGAAGGAAGGAAAGAAAAAAAGAAAAGCCAGGAGGAAATTATTTAGCTTTTTAGCAGTAATGTCACCAACTATCAGAATCAGCTTGAAATTCAATTTATACTATTAATATCATTATCATGATGGTATTTCCAAGTTCCAGTAATACATCAGTTAGCTTAGATTAATAGAATATAAAAAGAATGTTTGTTATTTCCTGGGGTAGGCTCATCTTGGCTAGAAGTCGGGAAAAGCAAATACCAAAGTTTTACATATCGATATTGTTATTGTGCCTAAAAAAATCTGATCTCTAATGAAATTTAAGTTAGTAAGAGGAATGCAATGTAGCAGTAGTTGAATAATTTGGTTAAATTTATGCTCCCATATATTGTGCAAAAACTAGTTTTTATGGTATTTTGGCTGTTATGAAATGTTATATTTAAAAACATCTCTAATAGTGCACACAACTACTACAAAAATAGAATATTGAGGATTTGTATTGATAAAGTGTGGGGTTTAGTGGAGAGCGTGCTTACTAAGGTTCATTTCTTTTTGGTAACAGTGTTACTAGTATTTCTAGAATGCGTACCTTTCTCTGCTCCACTATTATTGCGAGAGATAATCAAAATTTGATTATCATCAAATTTTGTAATCATTAGAATTCTGCTTATAAAAGCCCATGGCCGAGATAACTTTCCCTTCCATCATTTTCTAGAAAGCAAAAACAGATTTATTTAAATTCTGCAATAAAATGTTCGGTATTGTCAAAAATAGTGTATTTGTAAAGAAGTCTATGAAACAGGAAACTTCCCATCCCTGTTTCCAAATGCTATCAAAATCAGTTCGCAGCAGGAAGGCTCATATTATCAGAGAATCCAAAGAGAAAAAGAAGTTACATTAGAAAATATAAATGTTTAAAACTATCTACAGAAACACATGAGTATTAGAATCAGAAGAGGTGGGTTCACACCCTGACTCTTCCCTTCGCGGGCTGTCCATTTTTTCAGAAGTTTCGGCTTCACTGTAGATAATCAATGTTCAAATGAAATAACATAATTACATACCCTAAAGCATGACATGCATTAATTTTTCCTATCCATATACTGACTTGCTATCCTATACTTATGCTACTGTGTCTTACAAGTTAAAACAAATACAAAAGTTGCATATGTCAATATTATTATTGTGCTTAAAGAAGTTTATGCTGAGAGTTCCAGCTAACAACACATCTACTTAATGTTTTGTTAATAAAATTAAGCAAAGGGTGCCATATCCACACTTAATGATAAATTCAGATGTGACCATGGCTGTTTTTTTTAAACCCTGGCCAAGTCCACTGAAAATCTATTGCCACTTACCAAGTAGATTGTATGGAGGCTACCTTATTGTGGTTAATATATGTTCAGTGACTAAAAATAACTTCCGTCCTAACTAATTTGTATTAGTGAAGTTTTGTTGTGAAATAATTCTATAGTTCGAAATATTAATGTTTTGTAAACACATTCCTTTTTTTGAAATTTTGGTATGTCTCTACTTTTTGTATTAGATGAGTTAGTAGATATTTCTAAAGTACCTTTTTGATTTTTAGTTGTTTGGCTGGAAGACACACTTTGGTGGTAGTTATTTTTCCTATGACAGCTTGAAAGGAGTGAATTAGATTACTCATTCTTTAAAGACGATCTTCTTTTTTTGGCTTTATATCTCTCTCCTGCACCCTGTTATTACTGAACTTTCTGCCTACTAAAAACCATACTGTCTTCAGTGTTGTGATTGACTCTTCAATAGCCCAGGCTTCAACTTTTGCCACCCTGCTTCACCAGTCCCTGTGTTTTCAGTAGCTTCCTGTCTACCAGATAATGGAAATTTCTTGTGCAAATAAGGGTTGAAATACATGTAATAAAACCACTTTTAATATATGGCTGGGGCAGGTCATGGTTTCTCACCTTCAGCAATATCGAGCACTATCGACAGCAGCGGCCAAGTCATTCTCATGGGAGAATTTCCTCTGCTTCCCAAGATATTTAGCAGCATCCATTGCCAAGTAACACCACCCACCAATTGTGACAAGCCCGTGGGGAATCAGTATCATAAAACCATACCAGTGCATAGTCATGCAAGATTATTGTCATAAACAGAAAGCCAAAAAATATAAATATTATTTACAGAAAGGTAACTATCAGTGAAGCAACACAGCACAAACTGCAAGGCCATAAATTGCAGCATACTACATCATGGCAACATAACAGTATGGTCTGTTATCCCAAGCCAAAAAAGGTTATAAATTTTCTGATTGTCATGGTAACATGGTGACCTTTTGTCTGTCCCATAACTTTCTTCTAATAGCATTTCCAAACAATTTAAAATGTATTATTTCCAAGTACCTTTTACATTGTAATAGAAAAAGAAAATATGGTATGTTGTTATTTTCAATACTTTTGTATTATTACAGAAGAGAAAATTTCTCTTATAAGACATAAAATTTCTAAGAATTTACTATTTTTTTATTTCAAAAAGAGAAAAGTTAGGAAAGAACAACAAAAAGCAAAAGGCATAAACAACAACAGCAAACTCTAAACAATATCAATATAGGTTTTCACAACGGAATGAAAGAAATTTAACAATGGTTGTTATATTTCATATTGTTCTTTTCTTTTTTTTTCAAAGAGGTTAAAGAAAATTAAAGAAAATAGAAAATCAGAAAGGAAGGGTAGAACAATACCAAATTCAAAAATAAAATTCTCATCGTAGAATCACTAGTTGATACATTACTCATTTTAGTCTCAAAAAATGGTTGCCAAAGTCACAAAATCAAAGTACAAATAGTGGCTAGACAATCAAACATTGACAGCACAAATCCTTCTCTTCAGTGTTCCAACAGAAATTCAGTAATATGGTCAACTATCTTACACACTATACGTTTCATTATACTCTTTAGAGCACTTTCCTTCCCTTTCACTTTCACAGTATCTATCATAATCTTTGGATCCCACTATTGGGTCAGTTTTTGTTATTTTTTAAACTAGAGAGACAATGTGATATTTACTCATGTGCATCTTGTTTTTTCACTAATGTGCATATTTTCAAGTTGGCTCCATTTACCTATAAAGGCCGCAAGACCATCATTTATTTTTATCAGTACCAGGGATTGAACTCACGACTGCATCCTTGCAAAGCAGGTGCTCATGCCACTGAGCTAAATCTCCAGCCCAAGATCATCATTTTTATGGCTGAGTAGTATTCCATTGTATAAAAATACCACATTTTTTCATCCAATCTGCAGTTGGATGGGCATTTTGGTTGTTTCCAACATTTAGCTATCACAAATTGTGCTGCTATGAACATAGGTGCATATATATCTCTGTGACATGACATTTTCAATATTTCTGGGCAAATACCCAGGAGAAGAAGAGCTGGCTTGAATGGAATTTCCAATTGTAGGTTTGAGGAATCTCCATACTGATTTCCATAGTGGTTGCACCAGTCTACACTCCCACCAACAGTGGAGCAGTGTTCCTTTTTCCCAGCATCCTCGCCAACATTTGTTATCATTTGTTTTCTTGATGGCAGCCATTCTTTCTGAGGTGAGATGAAATCTCAATGCTGTTTTAATTTGCATTTCTCAAATGACCAGTGATGGTGAACATTTATTTCTTCATGTATTTATTTGCCATTTGTATTTCTTCATCTGAGAACTGTGTGTTCATCTCAGATGCCCATTTTTGGAGAGGGTCTTTGAATTTGGGGGGCTTGATGTTTTTCAGTTCTTTATATGTTCTGGATATAAGTCCCTGTCTGAGGGATTGTTGGCTAAGATTCTTTCCCATTCCTTGGGTTTTCTTTTCACTTTGTTGGTGATTTGTTTTGAAGTGTAAAAACTTTTTAGTAATATGCGATCCCAGCTGTTGAGTCTTTGAAGTATTTCTTGTGCAGTTTGTGTTTTATTCATGAATTCTCTCCCTACCCCTATGTCTCCAGTGTTCTTGCTTACTTTGTCTTCCAGTATATTTAGTGTTTCTGTTTTAATATTTAGATCCTTGATCCATTTTAACTTCAGTTTCATGCATGGTGATAGGTATGGGTCTATTTTCAGTCTTTGGCATGTGGAAAGCCAAGTTTTCCAACACCATTTATTAAAGAGGCTATCTTTTTTCCAATGAACATGTTTAGCTCCCTCATCAAATATAAGGTGGCTGAGTGTCTTTGTGGCAGTGTTTACATCTTCTAATCTGTTCCATTGATCCTCAGGTCTATTTCTTTGCCAGTAGCATGTATATTTTATGATTATGGCTTTGTAGTATATTTTCAAATCAGGGATTGAGATGCCTCCTGTCTTGCCTTTGTTGCCCAGAATTGCTCTTGCTCTTCTAGGTTTCTTCTGGTTCCAGATGAATTTTAGGTATATTTTTTCTAGATCTATAAGGTATGTTGATGGTATTTTGATTGGGATTTCACTGAATCTGTATAACAGTTTGGGAGTATGGCCATTTTCACAATATTGGTTCTTCTTAACCAAGAGCAAGGGATATCCTTTCTATTTCTAATATGCTCCTCAAACTCCTTTTTGGGTTGTATAATTTTCAGCATATAGATCTTTTACATTCTTGGTTAGGTTGATTCCTAAGTATCTCATTTTTTAGATGCTATTGTGAAAGGTGATATTTCCATAATTTCTCTCTCAGTGAGTTGTTTGTCTGTGTAGAGGAATGCTATTGATTTTTGAGTGTTGACTTTGTATCCAGCTTCATTACTGAATTTGGTTATTAGATCTATAAGTCTTTTAGTGGAGTTTTGGGGGCCTTCTATATAGAGTACCAAGTCATCTGCAAATAATGATAATTTAACTTCTTCTTTTCCTATCTTTATTCATTTTATTTCTCCCTCTTGTCTGAGTGCTCTGGCTAATATTCCTAGAACTATACTGAATAGGAGTGGTGATAGGACATCCTTGTCTTGTTCCTGATTTTAGAGTGAAGGCTTTCCGTTTTTGTCCATTTAGTATAATGTTGGCTGTTGGATCGTCATAAACAGCCTGTATGAGATTGAGGTACATACCATCTATTCCAAGTTTCTGTAGGGTTTTTATCATAAACAGGTGTTGGACTTTGTCAAAAGCTTTTTCTGTGTCTATTGAGATGATCATATGATTTTTATTTTTGGCTCTGTTGATGTGGTATATTACATTTATTGATTTGCGTATGTTATACCATCCCTGCATTCCTGGAATAAATCCCACCTGGTCATGGTGTATAATTTTCTTGATGATTTGCTGAATTCTATTTGCCAGTATCTTGTTGAGAATCTTGGCATCAATGTTCATTAGTGAGATTGGTCTATAGTTCTCCTTTTTGGTTTGGTCTTTCTCTGGTTTTGGTATCAGCGTAATACTTGTCTCCAAGAATGATTTAGGCAGGACTGATTTGTTTCAAGTTCATTGAAGAGGTTAAGGAGTGCTGGCATTAAATCTTCTCTAAATTTCTTATTGAATTCAGCCTTGAATAAATGAGGACCTGGGCATTTCTTTGTTAATAAGTTTTTAATAACATTTTCAATTTCAGCATCTGATATTGGGTTATTCAAAATTGTTATATCTTCTTGATTGAGCTTTGTTAGTTCATATGTTTCTAGATATCTGTTCATTTCCTCTGTGTTTTCCATCCTATGTGAGTAGAGATTTTCAATGTAGGTGTTCATGATCTTTTGTATTTCCATAGGATATGTAGTAATTTCCCACTTTTCAGTCCTTATTGCATGGATTTGGGTTTTTCTCTCTTTTTCTTGATAAGGTTGGCTAGGGGTTTATCAATTGTATTTATCCTCTCAAAAAACAGCTCTTTGATTCATTAATTCTTTGTATTGTTTTTTGCTTTCAATTGCATTAATTTCTACTCTAATCTTAACAATTTCCTCTCTTCTATAAGCTTTGGGTTTGACTTGCTCTTCCTTTTTTATGAGCTTGAGATGTAGCATTAGGTTATTTATTCGTGCTCATTCTGTTTTCTTGATGTGACTATTTATTGCTATATATTTCCCTCTTAGGACTTCTTTCACTGCATCCCATGGGTTACAGTATGTTGTGTCTGCATTTTCATTATATTGTAGGTATTGTTTTATTTCTTTGTTAATTTCATCCATAACTCACTGGTTGTTCAAAAGGTTGTTACTAAATTTCCATGTATTTATGCAGGTTTTGCAGATTTTTTTGCCACTGATTTCCAATTTTAGTGCACTATGATAAGATATTATGCATGGGACAATTTTACTCTCTTTGCATTTACTTAAGAATGCTTTATGAGTTAATATATGGTCTATTTTAGAGAATGTCCCATGTGCGGCTGAGAAGAATGTATATTCTGATGTGGTTGGGCTCCAATGACTTTTTGTCTAGTTGATCTATCTCTTTGTGACAGTGGGGTGTTAAGGTCTCCTATCACTGTTGTGTTCTTGTGTACTGGGTTTTTCATGTCCATTAGTATTTTTCTTACATAGATGGATGCTCTTGTATTCAGTGCATATATATTTATAATTGTTAGTTCTTTCTCTTGTTTTCCACTTAAAAGTTTATAGTGGCCTTCTTTATATCTTTTAATCCTTTTAGGTTTCAAGTTCACTTTGTCTGAAAACAGAAGAGCTACCCCTGCTTTTTTCTGGGTTCCTGTTGCATGGAACACTGTTTTCCATCCTTTAATTTTTAGTCTATGAGTTTGTTTTTGAGTCAGATGTGTTTCTTGTATACAGCATATTGTTGGATCCTGTTTCTTGATCCATTCTGTCAACCTGCTTCTTTTGACAGGTGAATTGAGCCCATTTACATTTATGGTTATCACTGATATGTGTTGACTTGACTTTGCCTTATTATGTTCCTGTTGTTGGTTTTCCGCTTTCCTCTCTTGTTTAATTTCTTGTTCAGGCTGGTGGTTTCTTTCTGTTCCTCTGGAGATTGTGGTAATTTTTATCTCTTTCTAGTATGCCTTTCAATACTCCTTCTAGGGTTGGTTGGTGGATATGAATTTCTTCAGTTGTTCTTTGCCATGGAAGTACCTTGTTTCTCCATTAAATATGAAAGAAAGTTTTGCTGGGTACATCAGTCTGGGTTGAAAGTTGTTTTCTTTTAGGGTTTGAAATACTTCACTCCAAGCTTGTCTTAACCTGAAGGTTTGTGCTAAGAAGTCTGCCATGATTCTAATAGGCTTTTCTTGTAGGTGACTTGTGTCTTTTCTCTAACAGCTTTTGGTATTCTGTTTTTATGCTGTATGTCTGGAATCTTAACTATTATATGTTGGGATATAGATTTATGTTGGTTATGATTGTTTGGCATTCTATATGCCTCACTTATTTGTATATCAGATTTTTTTCCTCATGTTTGGGAAAATTTCTGTTATTACTTCTGTGATTAGCTTAGTTAAGTCCTTTGTGTTGTCTCCTGCCTTCTCACTGATACCTATTAGCCTTACCTTGTTTCTCGTGGTGTCATCTTGAAACTGTTGGATTGTCATTTCATGCTGCTTTGTTGTTTTTATTTCTATCTTTTCATGGTCACTATCTGCAATCCTATCCTCAAGGTCTAAAATTCTATCCTCAGCTTCATTTAAATGGTTTTGCCAGCTTTCAATAAATTTTTTGTTTCTTAGATATCTCTTTGAAACTGTTTCATGGATTCTGCTTGTTTTCTACCTTGTTCATTCAAGGTTTCAATCAATTTCCCATGCTCCTGTATTTTTTTTTTATCTATTTCTTCCCTAGCTATGTTGAGCAAATCTTTTACTAAGGTTGTTACTTCTGTCTTTACATAAGCCATTACTTCTAATTTGATTTCCTCTCTAGCCTCACAGATTTGTTTCCTTACTTCATTTACTATCTTTTCAGAGATTTCCAGTGAATGACTTTTAAAGTCTTCCATTTCTCTGTCGTCTGTTTTTGCACCTGATAGACTAGATGTTTGAGGTTGCATTTTGGTTTTTTGTTTTGTCATTTTCACCTTCTGGGCCAATATTTGGTTATTTAGTCCCAATAGTCACAACTGTCAGCAGTGTACCTGCTAGGGTACTATTCTGTGGTTGATGTCCACCCGATTGTTGGGTACATAGTGACTGGAACCTACCAGGGTGTTCTGTCTGGGCGAGGGGCCACCAAGTCTCTCCTCAAACCAGCACTTCCAATGCACCACAGTTCAATGTTCTGGGAGGGATAGTGGGAGCCAAATGTTCACAGCAGTGCTTGGTTGAAGATATGGGGAGGGTAGCTGAGGGCAGCAGGAAGAGCCAGGGTAGGTGTGGTGGTCCAGTGGGTCAGCACATGGGAGGAGTGTGCTAGGTGGCAGGCATGGTTCAGAGGCCTGGGCCTTGAGGGGACACGGCAGTCATCCTTTGTGTGGTGGCAGTGGGAGGGCATTGACTCAGGCAGGTCCGGATCAGCTGCCTGAGCTGGGGCGGAGCTCAGTGGTCTTCCTTTTGTGTGGCAGTGGCCGGGATGTACTGAGGCATGCCCAGTGGAGTGAGCCTGGGCGGAGCTCGGCTGCTTACTCTGCATGGAGCCTTCCTCTGTGCTGCAGTGGTGGCTGTGGGAGGAGGGTGTTGAGGCTTGCAGACATGCCTAGTGGCATGAGCCAGGGCGGAGCTTGGTGTCCTTCCACATGGTAGCTGCCAGGAGCGGCCTAAGGCTGAGGTACTCAGGCTTGCCCAGCTGCTGCGAGGAGCTCGGCTAATTACTCTGCTCTACCCTGTAGGTTGGGGGGGGGCAGCGGCCAGAATTTACTATTGTCTCTGAAAGATAATCAGTGACTGTTAATTGTTTTCTTGCTTGTCAACCAAAGTGAAAACCATAGTTGTCATGCTTCCCTATTTGATTAAAGCTATTACATCAATCAGCATCCTTTTCCTAGGGTTCATTATACTTTTTCCCAACAGTTGTGCATTGTTTCCTCTTCCTTGCCATTTTTTTTTTTGTACCAAGGATCAAACTCCCAACCTCACATTTGTCAGGCAGGTGCTTACGCCACTGATCTAAAACCCTAGCTCCTTTGTCATTTTTTAACTTTGCTTTAAGCACACACATAAATTAATTTAAAATGGTTAAAATCAGACATACAGTGAAATACAATTAATTGTTATCATCTTCATGTAAAAGTTACTGTACTATTACTGCTTCACTGTTCGCATACCACTCTATCCTCCTAGACACAAACACCAAGGTGCTAGAGTGAAAGTTCTGGCCTTTAAATGCTATCCAGGGCTCTCTTACGCATTAAAGTCTTCTAAGCACTCCTATAATGTTTAGTATAAAACCCAAGTCATATTTATGTTTTCTCAAGCCCTGCATAAACTGGCTTGTGCCTGCGTCTTTACCCATTGCTACTTTTCAATGTAGCAAAAACTAACCTGCTGTGCTGTCTTGCAAATATGCCACATATACTCACATCTCAGCATCTTTGCACTTGCTCTTCTTTCTACTGCGCATGACATTTCTCTAGGTATTCACATGGCTCATTTCTTCCCTTCATCAGATGTGTTTCAATGATATTTAGAGCAGAATTTCTTGTCAGTCCTCTCTAAACATTAGCATTGGTCTCTGTCTCTTTAATGGTTTCAGTTTTGTAGTATTTGTAATCACCCAGCATTATATTATCTATGTACTTATTTACATGTTTATTTTGTATCTTACTTTCTGGAATGTTTGCCTTTGTCTTAGTGACTAGAACAGTGCCTGAAAAACAGATGCTATAAAAATATGAATTGAGTGAATGGATGGTTGAAAATATTTATTTTTATCACAAGGAGCTCATCAAAATACATGAATCAAAGATTCAGTATTGAAGTCAGTCAAATTAATTTCTTGATTTTCCTCAATGCATACATTCTGATAAACATATTAATGTATTAACAGTTATGCCCTTTGACTGGATGAACTTTTCTGATCAGTTGCTTTGCCTCTATCCTTGAGGCTTCTGAGTTATAACACTCTTGTGAGTCTCTGTAATTACATACAAAAGAAAGATTTTACCAACTTGAAAGCATTCCAGACAAGCAAAACAGAAAGTAGTTCTTGTCCCCTAAGTGGATTTTCTTTGCATGTGGTGATGTTTTCTTCAGTCTTTTGCTTTCCTTTCCAAGGACCATGAGATTGTGCCCATAAGATATATCCTCCGCTATTAGAAACTGATGTTAAAACATTTCAGACCAAAGAAAACAGAGCTGAAATCCCACTGTAAGTCATTTAGAGATTAAAGCCCTATGAGTGATCCAGTGTCCCTTTATCTGTTAGGAAAACAGATAGTTGTTTTGCCAGTTCTTTTAAGTTTTAAAGAAAATATACACATGTGACCCATTATAAAATGGAGTCAGCCCACGGAGTTGCCCTGAAGCATGTTTTACTGTCAGCTGTGTGAATCTGTGAATACTGGTTTGCGACAAGTTTTAGTTGATGAATTTAAATGGTGTCATTAAGAAATTATATTTAAGTATAACACTTACTACAGTGTATCTTAGATGAGCTCTCATCCATGACCATCCTTACTAATAACTCTGTGTCCTACTCTTTGTTTATTTCTAAATTAATAGTAGATTTATTCACTTGATAATCACTCTTGAAATTGAACTATAGAGACATTTATCTTATTCAGATTGTAAGCTCCACGAGGTATTATAATCTTTAATCTTACAGTCTTAAAATCCTTGAGTATTTTACAATCCCAATACATATCCTGGAATACCTACAATTATTCAAGAGGGAGTAGAAAGGAAGGGAAAGAAAAAGGAATCAAGAAATAATACATAAAAATATGCATCTAACACTAATGAAAATATTTAAAACTATTCAAAATGAGTTTTACTGTGATTGAGTTCTTGAAGATAGAAAATTTACCTGTTATAAACACTAATGTGAAGTTGGGCATGGTGGCACATGCCTGTAATCCCAGCACTTGGGAGGCTGAGGCAGGAAGGCCATTGCAAGTTACAGACCAGCCTGAGCTACAAAGTGAGCTCAAGGTCAGCCTGAAGTGAATAATGAAATCCTGTCTCAAAAATACAACAATAACAACAACAAAAACCTAATGTGAAAATTACTGATTCTTAAATCCAGGCTCTAAACTGCCTTTAAACCCCTAGTAAAATATTCAATTCATTATTTCCCCAATTAATAATTTTCCTTTTTAGCTACATAGAATCCTAAATGCTATTGCCCCAAACTGATAGGTATCATTAGAATAGATCTATTTTATCAGTTTTATGAAGATATTTAATTTATTATCTACTGAAGACTCACTCAAACTTATATGGAAAAACTGTGTCACAGTTTACATATAAGAAGACTAAGATATTAAGTAATTACTCCAATTTATCAAATCAACAAGCCAGAGTTCAGAATTGTTTAATATTTGTCTCTCTGAAATCAAAGTGTATGAGCTTCCTTATTCTACCATAATGCTTCTAAGAAACAAAGTGGAGAAAGTAGCTAGTTAAAATACATCATGAAAATTATTTATGATTTTGAAAGAACAAATTTTGTGGTAGAGAGTACAAGAAATATTGGTTACTCTCAGTAGTATTTGAGAGATTAGTTTGTGAGGGGTTAAATTAGATTTAAAAGGATTATCATTTGACAGGGAAATTGTGTTTTCATCTCACATCTTAAGAACATTGGAAAGACTGAAGAATCCTGACTGGTCTGCTCCAGCTGTTGTTTTAGGAATGCTAAACTTGTTTTTCACTGTTCTTCAAAGTGTGTAAGAAATGCAACAAAGAGGGAGAGATTCCATGTCTTCTTGAATCGTGAGGGAACCTTAACACAGCTAATGGATCAGTCTTGTACATATCTTCATGGATACTGACTTCAAGAGGTTTCTCTTACTGTACCTAGTGATCAAGATGAATGTCCTTACAATTCCCCTTCCGCTCTGCTGAAAAGTTTTGTTTCCTGAGGTATAGCAGTATCTCTGTAAAAGAAGTCTAGTATCGCAAATGATAGCAGTTTCAATGTTCTTAATAGCATTTTCTGAAGAATTAGATAAAGGTTTGGAAAAGTTTTTGTTAGTGGATACAAAGCTATATTTAATACATAGTTTGTGAGACAAAGATTGTGCCTTTTGGTAGAGAAAGTATGATTATGTTTTAAAATGACTCTGAGTTTTCATGCCACTACTGTTGAACGTTCTATAGTTCTCCAGTGATTTCAGTTAATGCTCATGGATTTGTATGTGTATGTTAGAGCAATAAGGAGGTGTTCTCAAAAGACAAGTTGTTTTCTTGCCAATGAAATGTCAGATATTCTAGCCATGAACTCATGCTAATAACTTTGCTTTCTATTATAGATAGTTTGTTTCAATTTCTTTATACCTCTACATTTGCCAATGGAGAAAAAACCCAAATACAGCTTTCTGTGGTTTTCTGTAGGTATTTATTTCCACTTGATATCATTCCTGTTTTTGTTTACCCAGTTCTCTCTGACAATTAATTCAACTGGTATTTATAAAACATCGTAAGTTCAAAGTGCTAGAAACGTTCAAATAATGTAAAATTATTTTCATGTCCTTTCCTGGTAGCAGCAGAATTTGTCACCCCCAAATGACTGTGAACCTGAGCTACGACTTAGCCTTAGTAATCATTTCCTTTTCACAGTCAATTTGCCAGTGTGTCAAAGCAACAGTTCAGCTGTTGTATTATCTGAAAGTTGCCACTGACTTTTATCCAAGAAAGACAAACCTTACAAGAGATGTGCCAAACTGATACCCATCACATCGTAATACCAAAACATGAGACTTAGAGATGAGGACAGATTGCACTGCAAGGGTTCCTTGCTCTGAGTTCTGATGATTTAATTGCATGTTTTCACTCTTCTAACAGATCTCACAAACCTTGAGGGGAGACTTTGTACAGGCTTATGCAGTGCTTGCTTGACAGAATTTTCACTGGGCATGTAACAAAGACGAGAGAGGAAAAGATCTAGCAAGGACTTTAGCTTGAACTTGCTTCGTTACCTTTGGCAAAACATTTGATCTCTTCATGTCTCAGATTCCTGGTTTCTAAAACAAAGTAGTTGAGTAGTTGAATATGCCCAGAATTTTTATTTTTGTTGTTAAACTACAGATCACTGTAAGGTATAAAGGCAAAACCAGGAAATATTCCAAACCACCTATCACAGTGTCTGACACATTATAGTGTTTGCTGTGTATCAAATGAATTTAATTCAAATTTGCTTACTCAAAGTCTTGAATCAAATGCTAGACGCATCACATAAAAAGCAGAACTATATTTGTCAAAGAGAAGTAAATGGTTTCACAAAGCATAGAGGTGTGTCCAGTAATCCAGTCCTTAACCTCCTTCACTCTTTCACTTAATCTGCGTAGAGGGCACTGTGTGAATAGCTGAATTTAGTTTACACATTCCAAAACAACTTTAATAAACATAGAATTCTCTTTGACTCTAATATTCTATGGTTTCATGACTTAGACTTGAAAAAATCCTATGCTAACTCAGATTGTCATATGACTAAGAAAAGTCCTAATGATCATATTGTGTCCCAGAGTGGGTGGTGGGTTTGGATGGAGAAAAGCAAAATCATTTTACATTCTCAAGAAATGTGCTACATACAGATTTTAATATCTTTCCCTCCCGATCTTTCCCCCTCTTACCACAGAATAGTGTGGGATGTGTTTGAATAAGAACATTTTTCTCAACTGCTCTCTAAAACAAATTGTTAAATTATCTACTGGTAACTACATAATCACAAAATTTCATAAACTGTCTAAATAAATATCTCTGTTGATATCATAGTTGCTTTTAAAGCTCACCTAATTAGCTTGAATAACCATGATCTAAGAAATGTGACTTTTTGACCTATAAATGACAAATTATTTTGCCAACATTTAGTAATAAACAGATTATTTAGGTGGTAAGAAAATAAAATCTGGTAAGATCATAATCCTTAGGCACAAAGTAAGGGTGTTTAAGGTTATTCAAAGTGCTGTCATATCTTAGAGAATTTCAAAGCTGTTGCTCTCATCCTACTATCCCGACTTTCCTTCCCTCTTGTGCCTGTAATTTGTGAAATAGTAATAAATTTGAATGAAAGATACATTCAATTATTTATAAAGAAAAACAATCTATTGTACCTTGGTGTCCCATATTAGTACTATGAAAACACGTCCCACTTTTTCTAAATTTGGGTGTGTCTCCTTTGCTCTTCCTGGGCTTTCTGTTAAAGAGAGATGTATGCAAGCTTCAGAGCCAGCTTGAATTCTTGAATCCTCTAGTGATAAGCACATGTAGCCAACTCCTGGCAGTTCTATCTAGCTCAGCCTTGCAGTTATCTACCAAACTGGCATGTCCTCCTGGCAAAGAAGAATGCCCTGAAAGCAAAAACATTTGGTTCAGCAACCTTAATTGATCATTTTAGTACTTGATACAGAGTAGAAGTCGCAGTGACAGGTTTCAAGGGACCTAGGCAATTCAATCAGAGGGGGTGGGAGGAAAGCTTAATGAAGAACTGACTATTTGTCTGAAGTTCAGATAGTTTAGTTTAGCTAGGAATGTATTATGGAGTGAGAAACCTATCTTGAAAATGCTTAATAACAAAACTTAGATTTGTAGGGTGATAATTGAAATTGAGGATAGCACAAGCAGAAATGTGTGGAAGCCTCAAATCAAAGAGAGTGTATCATGCAAATTAGCAAATAAACAGTAAAAATGTAGAAGATAATAACAATAGCATGCATACACTAAATGGAAAATATCATTTCACTGTATTGTCTTGGTGTGGACATACATGTTCATACTAATTTCATGGCGTATTGCTACCCCATTCAGAGAATATACATGAGGAAATAATGTAATTACTAAATCGGGTTGTGAGGCAATGTGACACAACATATGGAAATGAAGAATGGTATTAAGAAGAGTGACACATTTCTATGTCAAAAAATGTAATATGTGCTTCATATACCAAGTGTAATTTTAACAGAGGGAAAAATGTAGGGCACCCCATTAAAAGAAAAACAAGTTGTAAATTAAAATGCTTTGTGAAACACAGTCATATGCTCTTAAGGACTGATCAAACCAGATTCCATAATTCAATACTGTCACGTGACTGTCAATCAGGAAATGTTATATTTTACTCTTGTACAATCTAACACCTTTTGCCTTGCCTGAATGTACTACCTGCTATATGAAAGTTATTACTTGGTACAGTGCTTTGACACTACTTTAAGAATGAAAAATATTTGCAAAAACAAACTGTATTCTTTCAGTTCATGCAGCATAAATAAAAGTCTCTGTATTGTTACTATTGTTGTTTTTCAGCACCTCTGACTGATAAACCACCCAAGCTTTTGTATCCTGTAGAAAGTAAACTGACAATTCAGGAAACTCAGCTGGGTGAGTAATTTCTTAATTACAGTTAATACACTTTTCTCCAATACACTCTGACAGTTAATAAGTCTAAATTGCAACAGCAATATGCTGAGCTAAATGCATGTATAGCTGATATTCCATTCTCTGCAGTGTGTGTTTTGGGACCAAGCTGTATGCTATTTAGATGGTTGTTGGGAAATGAGATAGGATAAGATTTTAGTAATGCTATTATAATGGCATGTTATAAGGTTTGAATTGGTTTTAAAACCAACAACATGGAATTATTTTTCTTATAATAGTATCCACTAACACATTAAAATGCAATCTCCAAAATTTTGGGAAAAGGTTGCAAATTTATTAAAATAAATTCATAATTATGATTTAAAGCAATTAAAAATTTGAACTTGATATAATGGACATTATGTTAATTATTTTTGGATAATGTATTATTAAAATATGAGCAAGTGACTTTTAGTTAAGGGACTGGTAATTTTGGACCAATACCGTGGACAAAATATGCTTTGGTTAAAATATTCAATTGTATATAAATCAGAATTTTATGTATCTTAACAATAAGACTTTTTAGGCTGATTTAGCTATATTCAGTTACATCGAAATATGGGAAATTTTTCCTATTACTTGTAAATATATACAGCATATTTCATTATTTCCCTATACTTTATTTTCACTTGAAATGTAATAGACATCTATATAAAATTATATGCGTTTAGTGGTTTGGTATAAAATTATTAAAATTATAGTTTTACCTATACAGGCATATTGTTAAGAAATTTAATCTTATATTAATGAATTTAAAATGGAAATGTATTTAATATATTCTACTAAAAATGAATTGGTATCTCATCCTTTAAGCGTCGATGTTTTTTAAATAAATTTTCCAAGTGAAGATAAAATGTGGTAAACTTTACCAATTACATAGCTAAATTATAATGCATTAAAACAAGATGATGGATTTAGAATTTTTAAAATTAGTCTCAATGAATTTCTAACACTGCAAATTCTTATATTTGATAATTTGAGATTTGAATGCATGCAGGCTTATGCAAGTTAATGTATTAAAATACTTCCTTGGCAACAAATCCAAGTCTTTTGAATTAATGTCATATGCATGCAAGTGTACTATATTTGTGTTAAAATAGAAGACTATAATTAGAAGTAAAACCCTGTCACACCTAAAATGAACATATATACTAAGTTTGGAACATAGGATCCTATATTGAATTATTTATTATATTTGATAAACAAAACTTGAAATAGAAGCTTTTTTTGGAGTATTGGGGATTAAATCCAGAGCCTTCTCACTATTTTACATACCTAGTTTAGAACATTTTTGTTATTATTACATGTTGGAGATATATAATGAATAAATTCCTTGTTGGAAGTTATTACATGTGCATAATCTTTTTTTACTTCCTCTTTCCCCATCAGTCCAATTTTTTAAATTTTGAGATACAGACATGCTAAGTGACTAAATTTAAGTGACTGGAATTTAAGATTCTCCTGCTTCAGCCTTCCAGAGTTGTGGAATTACAGACATTTTCACCATACCCATCTCCTGAATTTCAGTTCTCATGATAAGTTCTCATGAGTGACCATGCTTATATAGATTTTTCAACAGCTCTTAGGAAGATATATTTCTAAGGAGTTATGTATAACTCCAAACATCTATGAGTTTAGTGGTACCAGTTATCACTAATGAACACAACAAAAATGAAATTTTTTTGTTTTCAGTTGTATGTCTTTACCTGATGACAAAATTAAGAGAATTTTATATTTGATAGTTGAAAATTGGATTTTGTTGTTGTTGTCACTGAATTCAGAATAAATGACATTGTTCTTTACCTCCTACTATAGTGTCTTATAAGATGGAATAAATTGGAAAGCTATTTTTCTAAAAATATATTTTCTCGAATGAAACGAAAAATTGTATCAAAAATATGAAAATTTCTTATGCATATTGTAGAGATTTGATTATACATTCATTTGGAGGAATATGGGAATATTTGTTAACAAAATTCTCAAAGAAATATTCTAAATAATTATTGCACAGAATAAAAAGTTCTCTTTAATCACCAGCTAAACTGAAGCTACTTACCTGGAATTTGATTATTTACAAAATGCTTTTACTTTCTGATTTTAGTTCTCAGTGCATCAGAAAATAATCATTTTCTGGTTAGCAAAATTTATCCTTAATATTTAGATTTTTTTAACAACAGGTGATTTGGAGTAGTTGCCTTGCTAGTGTGACTAGAAGGTAAATAAATGATCAAGAAATATGAGCAGAAATAGAAAAGTCTATTTAAGACACACATATAAATATACTCAAGGTACCTTTACTACATTGTTTTCTAAAATGTGTACTTTGATTTTTCACTTCCTTGAGGATTTAATTTTTCCCTTTCTAGATTTGAAAAAGCTATCAATTCCAACAGGTTTATCATATGATAACCAATCCTAAGAAAGGGGACAGAATAAAGCGTCTTGAGCTAGCGGTAGGTGATGGTCTGCATCACAGATGGGTGACCTAGAAGTGGTGTCTCTCCTAATGTAAAAGTGGGAGTTGCAAGAGAATTCCACTGGTCAAGGGTGGAGGGTGTGTTTCAGCCTGTTCTTAACTGAAAGATGATCTCAGTATATAATGAAGCTCCTGAATGAGAGACACTGTAAGAAAAATCATCAAGAACTACATAAAACTGAGCTGGCATACGTCTAGTGATATATCTTTAGCATCCTTTCTAAATTACACACGTTTGACCAACCTGATAACTATAAGTTCATTGATTCTCTGTTTCCTTCTCAAATATATACCATGCATTAATAATGATCTTCATTAAAATCACAAATGTCATGAATTTGCCCTTTATCTCTACATTCACTTTTCACTGCCATCTGCTGGCCACGCCTGACTTTCCTTTTTCATAGTATTGCATTTTTTTCTACTCCCTTCATTTTTTCAAACTAGACAGATCTGATAGTGATCATTTAAACTTTTTTTGTTGTAGAAAAGAAGAAGCAATAAAAGCGAAATACTTAGAAAACAATAATATAATGGCAACTAAATTCATGTATTATATGCAAGTTCATGGGTTTGAATTGCAATCAGTATGTGGTCAGAGCCTGGCATTTCCACTTTAAGTGACATCTGTGTGTTATTTCAAAATGTGGGGAAAAAAAGAGAACTCGGTTCCCTTTAAATAACTTTCAGGCATCAGCAAATATATGGACAGCCTTTTCTTGGGCAAAAGGCCCCAAAATCAAGAAACCACAGTGTACAATTCTGAAGGTCAATCCAAAAGGTGAGCCGGACTTAGTTCTTTCAGGCTGCGGTAGTCAAGGGAATCAAAAGAAGGACATAAGTGACTTGCTGAGCTTGAGCCCTGTAGATGTCATTCAGAGATCTGTGCAGCCTATTATGGAGAGGAATACACGTTCAGAAGCTTCCAGAACAGAAGAAAGCATATTTCATTGCTACCAGACTTCCAAAGAGCAGAAATCCCCCCTAACCTTGACCTAATGAGACACATCACACTCTACTACCCAGGATTTGCTGAGAATCATTGTACTATTAGATATGGGCAGCCCTATATTTACATTTTGCTTTTTTTCTTTAAAGATAATTATATAGGTTAGTGTAGAAATTAGGAAAGGAAAATAATTTATTTCTTTTACTTTAAATTTCAAGTACATTTAGCCTTTATTAAACAGCCTCAGAAAATATCTTCTTCAAGATTACATAATATTTATGTGAACATTGTGTAATCTCATATATGGTATTACCTTGGGTCATGAATGCTTTTGTTTGGAAACAATTTGGTGTGCAAACAGAAGTATTTAGCAGAATGTTGTTTTTGTCTTCAAACTGCATTGGGTGACAAAAATTACCATATCCATCTTTCCTGCAGAAACACAAACGTGGCATCTTTTCCAAAATCACAGTACTTATTAAGTTCATAAACTGAAGTGTCACTGTATATTGCTGGAAATTCATATTTTTTCAGTTTTCATTATCTCAAATAAAGATGTTATGATCCTTGTGAATACCTTTTCCTCTTGACTTTATAATTTTTTCTATAGGACAGATTCTCAAAAGGAAAAATATTCAATGAAACAAAGTTAATTTGTTAAATATTCTTTGCTATATATTTTTATATTTCTTACCAGGGAAATTGTACAAATTCTCACCAGAAGAGTGAGAATTTGTATAATGAGAATAGTAATTTTTAAATATTTAACAAAATGATATATTTTTATAACAGAGCGGTTAGGAAAAATATCTTTCTTTTAATATCATAGTCACTACTCTGACTCCTGTCACTTTTTTTCTTTCTTCATTCATTGTTTTTGCTCATTAAATGCAACTGGCTTCTCTGTTTTTTAGTTATTCATATTTGTTGGGCTTCAAATAATTGGAATTTGTATCAAAAAAGTGACCATGGTCAATGGATTATAGAAATCTGACTGAACGTCTACAATGCCTATCCAATTTCTCTTCTTACTCATTCTAACAACCAATTGAAAACTTCCTTTGGATTCTGTTTCTTAGTAAAATATGTATCAATCTTGTATTGTGCTCTGGGCATATGGAAATTCAAAAAATACTAACTTATAATACATAGTGGTGCACATCTTCAAATTGTCTGCAAAGTAACAGAGAGGAGACAGAACTCAAGAGGCTGGCAATCAGTACTTTTAGCTGTTTTATTTTTCATTAATTTACTCTCATTTGTTAAATTTGCTAAAAAAATCAAACACTGAGTATATCTGAGTGAATAAAAAGGATCCATCAGATGTTAGCATCTAGAGGAAGGTGGTTGACAGCATAATGAAACTTCACATTTTTACACAGGTCTTGGTAAATGGCCACACACACATAGGTCTAAAATGTCATCCAATTTGACTACTGGCTAATAATTTAAAATGTCACAGTAGAAATTAACTCGTACTCTTTGCCTTGTTACACCATAATGTAGGTTGCAAAATTTTAAATCTTATGTACATTGTAGAAAAATGATTATACCTTATATAATAGATTTGGTAGATATTTTATAGGAAAAGCATTTGTCATAAAAATTATATGTTATTTGACTATGTGGATAAAATAGTTGTCAAACATACTGTTTAGAATGTTCTGAAAATCTGTATATAAATACTTTATATATAGAATGCATTCTATCACAAACTAGTAGTTTTTTTTTATTCAGTGAAACCCTACAGTAAATTATTTCATGGAATTGAAAATAACTCTGCAACATTTGCTGTGAAGGTCTATGTTTTCATAGTTGTTATTGTCTTGCAATAAGACACTCCACTTTTGAATAGTTACTACTCTATTTTAGCAAACTTGGGAAATTTTTTGTTACATTTCTACAACCAGAAAATAGTATCAAAACCCTAGAAACAAAATTATTTGGTATTAGACATGGTATCTAGACCTGAAAGAGTAATGTAATGTTTTTTTATTCCAAAAAACACTGCATTGCTGAACTGGGCAAGTAACATCAACACGACCTTCCTCCACACGAAGAGAAAAGGGAACACTGACTGGGAATTTTCTGTTTACAGTTACTCTAATGTTGCTTGTGAGCAAATGTTATATAATTAACTTGATTATATTGCACCATGGAGAATCTACAAGTCACAGTTTTACTAACAAAATCAAGTTAAAAACATAAAACTTTTCATATCGAGAAAAACAGTAATATTCAAAGTCTAAATGTTTTAATGAAAAATGATGTTTATTATGCACTTGAAGATCATCACACTTTTACTTCCCAAAATAAACTTTATTATACATAAATTAGCACTTCTGGACAAATAGATGTCATAAATAAGGCATGTAAAGAGAAACTAGCATTATAATTGCTTAAATTGGTGACAGTTCGTATCACACTGAGAAAGTCAGGAGTCACCATCCCAGCCACCTACAAGAAGAGTCACTGCTATTAAGGGTGCCCACTTACAACATGACTTGCTTCTCCATTTATTCCGGATTTTAAAAATTTCACCTGAACAATTAATCTTATTGGTTGGCCACAGTTCTGTCCCACTTTATGCCTAACTTGCAAGTTCCCATTTTTCCTCACCTAGGACCCATGTCACCTCGTGATTTTATGCTATAAAACTCCCTTTAAAAAGACAGGTCCTTGACAACCCGGTGGGGACCCTTCTGTCTCTCTCTCTCAGACAGAAGCTTTCTTTCTCTTAATAAATATATCCTTCTCTTAACCTCCCTTGTTCCTGAAATTCATTCTTCGATTTTAGAAAACATAAATTCATACTGGGACATCTAGTAGGTTGAGACATCTAGTAGGGCATATTAACTGTATGCCCTAATTTATGAATATCTCAATTTCTCAATTGCAGTCTTTCTTTCATGAAAAAGAGGGAGAAAAGTGTCAGGAAAAGATGCAACTTTGCATATGTGTTTTTAAAACTGCTGCCTGAGCAAAAGGAAAACATCTTTTTTTAAAAAAATATTAAGTGCTAAAGCCCAGTTCTAGGACAAATTGGAAACCTCAAATTAGGTGGACAAAGAGATTAGAATAGTTTGTATGGACCATTAATATCTAAAATTTGGGAAGCCAGTATAAGTATGTGCTAAAGGATTTTTAAAACTATGACAGAGACAATAGAATTGAACCTGCTTTCTGTTTTCCCTTGCAAAAGAGTCAGAAGGGAGGGAAGATGGGAAGAAGGAAGAGATCTAAGGAAGAGTGCTACCACTAAACCAATGCTGAGATCTCATCGAAAGCCCAATCTAGTTCCTTTGTTGGACACCAACACAAATTATTGAGATTGTTCTACTGCTGCAGCATTATTATTTTGTCACTGGCCAGTTAAAAAACTATATAGGTGTACCTCTTCACCATTCCAGATTAAGAACTTCAGGAGATAGAACAGATTTGAAAATTATCAAGTCAAGCCCTTTTCATTTTACTGATGAGAAAACAGAGCCTCCTAATGATTATGCCATTTTGCTTGAAAATTTCCAGAAGCAACTCATTGCCTTCATCACGATCATCATGATATTGTTGTTACTGTTATTTCTGCTATTGTTATAAATAAGAGGCAACATATGGAAGTGGCTTTGGGTTCAGGTCATTGTGTGAGACAGACGCACATGACAATGTAGCCCCGCACTTATTGCTGGCATAACATTAGGCAACTGTCACTCAATTTCCTAATCTACAAGAAAGATAGCTCTTTAGAGTAACTGTGGGTATATAATCATATATTGCATGTAAAGATTGCTATGTTGTCTAACATATATTAAGTCGTCAACACATGTTGACGTCAACACATCTTGTTAGAAGTTGAGCTACTTATTGATATAATACAATTTATATGTAAGGTTCTTGAAATATATTTTGAATTTTAATGGATTTTGTTCATGCTTATAGTTTTACCGAAATATGATACTACATGTAGCCACAAATATGGATTTCATTATGAGATGCACAATATTTTAGAAAATTAATTTCCATTTCCCCTCTAACAGCCCAATACATCTACTAATTTTATGCACTTCGATATGGCTTTTTTATAGAAATTATAGTTTTCAATTTACTTAATTCATCAAGTCTATCTAAATGCATATAGTAAGTACATAGTTATAACAAAATAAAATCCTTTTTGTTCATTTGAAAGAACAATTTAATTGACACTATGCTATAGAAATTTATAAATGACTATATAAGTCAAAGTAAAAACTAAAAAAAAGTGTTTTCCAAAGGGAAGGAAATTCAGACACACTATTTCTTAGATCAAGGAACACGGAGAATAATTTTACAAAGTAAAGCATCAGACTATTATGCCTGTCAAGTTCCTCATGAAGATTTTGGTGATAGTCATATTCATTTTATAGAAAATACTGATTTTCCCATGACAAGCACTATTATCACAATGCTTTTTAAGCCACTCTTAATGATTGAAGTTTACTAGCACAGAAAAATGCAGTGGGCATCCCGTTAACAAGACCTGCTCCTGGATCTGTAAAGTAAATGCCAATTTATCAGCAATAAACCTATCAAAGAGGCAGTCTGGTGGAGAATATTGAAGGTGTTTTCAGAATGAGAATATGCAACCCATGACTGATGTCCGTTAAAATGGAAACTAGAAAAAGACTCACGTCATTTAAAGTTTGAATATAAAGAGAAAGGTTATCCATAAACTTGCTCTTCAGTTTTGGCTAAATATTGGAGCACTTGTAAATTATATTCAGACTCTCAATGAAAAATAGGGTGTACTGGAACCTGATTATGAAAGGACAGCAGCATTTTATAGTTTAATGTTAAAACTCTTTGCATTCCAGTCCATTGTTACTTTGCAAACTTAGTATGTTCCTACAGATTTATGAGTAAATCGAATCATCACAATTTCAGAGATACATTACCTTCATTTTGATTGATCTTTAATTAGCAGTGGCTTAACATGTCAGCTTTAAGAGGTTTTGTCCCCCTCTCTTTTAAGCAGCTAATAATCAATGAAAGATTTCTATGCAAAAGAGAAATATACTATTTAAAGAAGTTCTGTGGTGAATAATTTTATGCAAGAATGCTTTTGTAATTGACTAGTCACCTCTATAACTTGTCTCCGTAGTAATGCTGATTTTTACATTTTCATAAGATGAGGTTCATCAATATGAAACTGCAAGTGTCACTGCTAAATAACACACACAAATGATCATATACCCATCACTGTGTATGACTTTCTCTGCTCTGTCACTGAAAATGGCTGTTCCCTTTTGATTTTCTCCTTCCTCACGACAAATTGTAATTTCTATTCAGCAGCCTCACAATCAATAATATTTCCTTTAAATCTAATCTTAAGGGACATACATTGAAGGCTATCCTTTTATCTGCTTTTGTTTTGTTGAAATATATGTCAATAGAAGGGTTGGTGTTATGTCATTTGCTCTTCCACAGTTGTGACAGGTATGCCTTCTTATCTCTAAATTTAAAAGGAACATTTTTTATTTTAATTCTTTAAGAGTTTATATGTCCCTTTTAATCACATGATTCTGAAAATCATTAATTTAATATATTCATATATACTTAGTAAATATTTTTCTTTTTTGTTTAAAAGTATACATACTATAGTTTAACTTGTAGTTTCATGAATAAAGCTATTATTGATATTTGCTTTATATGTTCCCAAACTCTTATCCACAAGATTTTAAAATTTAAACCCAATGGCAAAATGTTGAGGTCTTTTTCCAGTTCACAATATACCAACCCAGCACTACATTCTCAGAAACATCTTTTTTTAAAAATTTGTGCTTAGTATGTACAAATCCATTTATGATTATACTAACTAAATGAATAATAAAAAGTAGAAGAAAGATGCCTGATTCTGTTTTTCTCATCCAAAATTCATTGACTTTAAAGTAAATCTTGCATCAGTTGTCTTGTCTTCTCTAGTTTATAGGCTTTCTAGCTCTCTGAATGCTTTTGTTTCTAGTTTAATAAAACCAGGGCACCCACCTCAGACTTGCCTGCTGAGGAACTGTGTTTATAGAACATTGGCAGCTCCTTGAGCACAAAGAGAGCAAAGGAAAGTGCATTGCTTTTCTGGAAAAAAAAGAAAAAGATGCATCTTGTCACATCAAACCATCACTAGAAACAAAATTCTTACAAGATGACAAATCCTGGGAAAGTTTGAGATTATTACCATGAATATTCAGTAAGAAGCTATTTTGTGAAATCACTTAGGGAAAGTTTTGTAAAAGTGTTTTTGATCTTTTTGTTTTAAGAGAAAAAATATTTAAGTAAGTCTGAAGAACATGCTTTTCTGACATGATAATGAAATTATCTTGGCAACTTTAAGGCATTCTTTATCAATTGATTACAATTTTAGTGTTTTCTGAAAATAGATGTCTTGACTAAAACTACTTGGGGTACACTTAGTTTATTCTTATACCCTCTGTTTATTATGCACAGCCTGTTTATAAGTAATAGGACTATTTCCTTCAGAACTATATATCATAGTTTATAATTAATTGATTTTTAAAAAACTGCTTTTAACCATAAACGCTATTCTTAATGATTGCTTTTTATAAAAGAAAAGCCTTTTTCTCTTCCCTACAGAGTGTGTTCACTCAAAAAATGTTTATTAGGATTTTTTGCCAGTTAGAGAGTGAGAATAATATTTTTGTATAATGTGAGATAAAAAACAAGTAAAATTTTACATTTGAATAAAAGTGAGATTTTTAGCTTCAGGTGAAATTGTTGCAGAGAATATAAGTGACTATATATAAAAGAAATGTTCAATCAAGTTGAAATTCTATTGTTGCGGATTCCAGGAGAGAAAGATCGTGATTTTATTTTGTTTCAGTCCTTCTTTATGTGCACAAAATGAGATAGTGAACTTAGACAATTCATAAATAATTTAAAGGCAGAAAATCCAAAAAGTTTATCCATAACTTAAAATTTGTGATTTCAAGCAAAAGTTAAAACAAGAATTTCTTGGTGGGGGAAGCATCTGATATATATCCTGAGACAAATTATTTTTATTCTTCTTTTTAATTTGCTTTATCCAGTACTGGATTGCCTGTGGTAGGCCTGATACCGGGCTTGAAGTTAAAGATCTGGACTAAATTATCTCTGTTCTCCCAAGTGGGAGGTACCTTTCTCCCTTCTAGAATTATTGGGTTTGGGGAAGAGATAACAAGGGCAACTCTTCGCTTTTTGCTTTCATCAATGCATCTTTTTTGTTTTGTTATACTAAAAGCAGTACTATAGTTTCTCACTTGATATTATAGCTCTTGTAAAGACAGCTCATGCAGAAATAGCTGTTCAACTTCCTGTGTCTGTAGAAAGAAAGTACTGGATTTCGCTACTCAACTGCCATCTTGTTCTGCTACTCTGTCTAGGCAGTTTAAACTTAAAGAATCCGAAACACAGATATTTCATAGCCGGGTCTCCAGTAATGTGACATAACACTTAAAAGGCATGAGTGCTGTTGGCCTCAAGGAAAAATGAAACAATGCTAGTAGTTTTTGTATCCTCTTTTTTCTGCATATCAACATTTTTGAGGCACAGAATAGTGATATAGTGGAAGGAAGAGGCATAGGGTCATGGCACTGATTTTCTTAGTGCTTATAACTAGGATAAAACAAGAGTCTTGAAACTGAGGTAGAGTTTGAAATTCCATGAGGGAAAAAGCTGATTGGACTAGATTGGTGACAGATCCAAACTTTGGCCAAATTGCTATGGCATCAGAAAAGAGGGTCCTAAATTCAGTGCAGTGATTTTCTTATTCTTCTGTAGTGAGGAAACCGGTAGTTTTGTGACTACATAGATGTCTTAGAGGCTATTGTGTTTCATAGGTAAAGGTGGATAAAGAAACAATACTCATGACAGAGTCCATACTTTCTTTCATGTCCGATGTTTCTTTTAACATCCTTAGCTAATCCTTCTTATTAGTTTAGATGTTATCTTTATTATACCTATTCATTAAGCTAGTGAGGGCAGAACTAGCCCTCCTGATGCATGCTGAGCCTCTGTCTCAGAGTGTAAACTCTTTCTTTCCTCTTCTTCCAACAAATACTGACATCCCTTACTCTGTATAAATAGCGCATGCTTCTCAGCTCAACCTACATATTTTTTCTTCTCTCGCTAACCTGTGTAGTATGTTATCTCTCAATTTAATTTCAATCAAAACTCAAATATTAGATTTCAGCTATCAAAGACATTTTTAGAAAAAAATATGATTTTGGAAGGACAGAACTGCTGCAGCATGGGTAATAAATTCTCGCTCATCTTCTACATGAGAAGAAAAAAAGCCAGATGTAATACAATAATGAAACGTCTTGGTGATATGGTGAATACATTCCCTACAGAAAGGATTTCAAGTTCACTTCAATGAGCCACTTAGAGCTACTCTAAAGGACAGCTTTATTCCAGTAGTCTGAATGTCTGTCCCACTATCTGAATGGCAAATTCAGTTCTAATAACACCAAATACAGTTGCATTGTGGAACCATCTTAAACATGGTATAGGTTTATACTAGAATATATGAATATATTCTATCATGTCATAGATTGGAACATGGTACAAGTTGATCGATAATGTTTTTGGAACAACTAACTTAATAGACTGATCATACCAGAATTAAAGAGTTTAAAAAATACAGTTAATTAAGAAAGGAAAACCGTCCCATCAGATGACAAGAGAATCATGGAGGCAGAATTAAATGGGCAAATGCTCTTTAGCAATCTGGCAACACATAGTAGTGATGCCTGTTTTGTTACCACAACTTGTTGAGATGTTGTATAGAAAGATCTACTAACTATTCCTGCAGACATTTTTCTCTTGCCTTCTCTACAAATTTGTCCATAGATGTACTTTTGCTCCTACTTTACGCCCCTTCCTTGAGAAATGCAGTGCCAAATTTGCTTGTGAATATGTGCCAAGTAAGGGAACAATGATTATCTTTGCCTTACTAAATAGAACTGACATATAGTGGCTTTTATGGAGTTAACATAATGATCATTCCTATGTATGGTCATCAAAGGCAAGAGTTGATGCAGGAAACAGCAGAAATCCAACAATAGACATTGAGATTTTTAGTTCACAGTAGCAAAATTAAAAGGGTGAGTTTGTCACTCTCAGTTGTGTTAGGTATAAAAGTCGTCCTTGCACATTGAAGTAATACCAGAGTCTACTTCAAAATACTGTGCATTTGCCTGCTACCTAGAATACAAGTCCCTTCAAAACCTGACTTCATTTTATTTTCATAGTTTCATTAACCCTTCTATTAAGCCCACACACAGGCAGAACACTTAACATTGCTATGGCTCTGCATGATTCTATCCTATGCAAATGCTGTTCCCATCATCTGGAATTCCTTCTCATATCCAATTCCCTTCTGCCTATTTACTCAAATTTTAACATCCACCTCAACATCGCCTCTGCAAAACCTTCCCCAGCAATACTCCTAATAAGTATGATTAAAAACTCCTCTCAAGTGATAGCAAATATTTTTATTATATCTCTATGAAATTATTTCTATCACCATCTTGTGTATATGCTTTTGCATTTCTGTTTCCCTTATTGCACTTAGGATTCTTAAAGAATGGATCACCTGCAGTGTTTTGATCTTTGCATCCCTAATATCTAGGTCAGTTCTTGATTGAGAAAAATATACAAGTGAAAAGTTTGTGCAGCATTCATTAGAATGGAATACTCATAAAATAAAACCAATACTTTTAACCCGTTCTTTCCTATAGTTGTATACTACAGAATAGAGGAGTGAACAGCACTAAAATGGTTGGTTTATATTTGATTCCTTGGCATGATTTAAGATTCTCCTTCATGGATGAGGGAGACAGATAGAGAAA
The DNA here is from genome assembly GCA_004027295.1 of Dolichotis patagonum. Classification (NCBI taxonomy): domain Eukaryota; kingdom Metazoa; phylum Chordata; class Mammalia; order Rodentia; family Caviidae; genus Dolichotis; species Dolichotis patagonum. The sequence goes on from PVJX010010074.1 coordinate 51,416, forward strand.
GGCTCAAGCCTCTGGCTAGGGAAGCCCAGTAATAAATCAAACCCAGATTCGACAGAGGAAGAAAGATCAGCAGGTTGTTGAAGGTCACATCAAAGTGGAAAGTTGACTTTGGAGAAATAAACAGGGGTTAAAAGAACAGCTACATTTCATGGTTCAGCCTGGAAACTGTTCAAGGGTAGAGAGTTAACTGGAACCTTGAGTTTTGGGTGGCTCTCCAAATTTTAGTCAATTAGATCCCAAAATCTTAGGTCCCAAAATGAGAAGTAGGTCCACTAGTCCTATTTATGTTTTATTAGTATATATCAAATGAGTATTGTATGAGGTCTGGTAAGAACTCATTAAGATGAGCAGTTAGATATAATTTTAGTTAAGTAGACAGATTAAGATAAACAGGTGTTCTTCCCTGGACTTTGTATTATAATTTCAATTAACATCATTATCATCCTTGTTTGGCAAGAAGGAGCCACCGTGATATGTCCTCCCAAATAATTTCAGCTGTGATTGAGTGGCAGTTTTCATTCAAATGAGCTATAATTACTCAAGGCTTTGTGATGTGGCTTATCTTGATTAGTCATCATAATTTCTCTTTTACTCTGGAGAACCTTACATTTGCAAAACATTTTCACACATCCTGTCATTTTGTCTTTTCAACAGCTTGTTATATCTACTGTGTCTCCATTTTACAGACCGTGACCAAAGTTTACATTCTTGGGATTTTTTTTTTGCAAACTAAAGTGTTCATTCTAGTACCCTCCTTCACAGATTTGTTGAGTTCTAATTGTGAGAAGTACCATTTTAAGTGTGTCACTTTCATATGATGCTTAAAACAGTCTCTATCGTTATAGGCTGCTCAATTTCCATTTTACTCCACTGTTAATAGAATTAGTGGCTTGTCAAATAACTCATATAGGAGTATTGCAATTGAGCATATACTTGAGCTTAAAATGTTTCTGTCTTGGTAAGTTTAGATGGCTAAAACAAAATACCTCTCTGCAGATAATTCATAAACAACAGAATTTTATTTCTCACAGTTCTGAGAGTTAAAAAGTCCAAGATCATGACACTAGCACATTTGGTGTCTACGTTAGGTTTTGTGCTTCATAAATAATATTCTAACTGTGTTCTCACAAGGCAGAAGAGTCAGTGCACCTCTCTGTGGCTTTTTAAATACATAACAGTATTAATCACATTTACAAAGGTGCAGTCCCTGTGACTCAATCATCTCTTAATGGCCCCCACTCCTAATAGTATCACACTGGTTATTAGATTTCAACATGTTAATTTTAAGGAGACAAAGAATTTTAAATTACACTAGTGTCTCAGGTTTTTTTAGTTTTCCCTTCATTCAGTTGCCTGCCTCTTGGATCTACTTCTGTTCATCTTTGCCTCCTATTTTCTCATTCCAATTTTTCGTACTTCTGCTCTGAAGTACATTTTAACAGGCGCTTTTCTCCTTCCACTGATCTTCAAGCATGAAATTTCTTTTCGAGGCACTTAGGAAAATGGGAGTACTTAGAATGTTCATGAACAGAATGTCTTGTGAGCTGCAAAAGTTAATGTGAGAAAAGCTGATGGAAGCTGGATAGTTCATCAGAGTTTTTCCTCTTTAAAAAGCAGTAAATTATAAACCGTTCTTAAATAGCAAGCAAAAGGCAAGTGTTCTCATTTCACTCCTTAAAATAGGCGAAGTGAAACTAATAATTGACTTGTCAATTTACTGTGACTATTAATTCCTTGCACACAAAGTTGCCCTTTGTTAATTTAGAATTCACATTTTCTTTCTGAATATAATTATTTGACTACATATACAGATAAGTAAATTAAACCCACTACTATTTGAGCATTTGGAGTGGAAAATAGCATGGACATTAGTAAATTATCCATTTAGAATATATGCAACAACTAAAACAAAATTAATCTTAACTGAGAATTTAAATTGACCTATTGTATTTAATAATATTTGTAGTGTATCTTGCCTGTAGCATATAAATATATGACAATTATAAAGAATTTGACAAGGTTCATATAGAAATACAAGTTATTTTCTCACGTAAATAAATGCTGTATGTATCTAAGAAAGCAATTTGCAATTGTTCCTTTGTGCTGACATTTACTAGGTACAAGGATCTATAAACACAAGTATCAAAGAACTCAAAACAATTATGAAAGTGATTGTAGCAATGTAAGCATAAGCTGGGGATATATTCAATGGTTGCACTCATGTCTAGCATACACAGTACTCTAAACTCAACCCCAAGCACTGTAAATAAAAATGAAGGAAAACATCACAGTCATAAATTGAATGGTATTTTAAACTTCAGTAAATAAAAGAATCAAAATGTTAATTTTAATTGTACAAAAGCATAATATGAAAATATGCTGGAACCTAAATTCATTTAAGGTAATGAAAACAATTTCTTAAGTGGGACATAACACTAAATTCTCAAAGATTTTTGAAATAATAATCAATATAATCAAGTATAGAAAAGCATTTTGCATTCAGCTTCATAATCCATCAGCTTTTCAAATAACACATAGTTTAATTGCTTTAATATTATGAGCTAATATCACATGTTAGTTTTCCTTCCTCCAAATAGCATGTAAATGACATGGACATATAAACCGCTAAGTAGTGGTGCTGCCCCTAATTGAGTGTATCAGTGGCCTGAATACTTTCACTTCCAACTATCTGTAATGATGATTCTTCACTAGTAATATAAATTAAAAAACACTATAACTAGAGAGCTTTTTAATAAAAATATATGCAGCAGGCTTTCTTATTCCCCTCTCTCCAAACTCCAATTTGCAAGGGAAGCTGAGAACAATTTTTTTATCATTGTGGGAATTTTTAAGGTCTGCATGGAGAAAATTACATGTATATTTTCTACATCTAATATGTATTTGTACATACACACATATATAAAATGCATATAATGCATTATATATATATATATATATATATATATATATATATATATATATATCTTATCATCTAACTGGAAAGTTAGATATTACTGTGGTCATTATCACAATCTTTGTTTTCTGGAACCCTTTGTTATGTATGTGAGAGTGCTAATAGATATATCTGGGTTATATAATAAGAAAGACCCTAAGCATAAAGAAAGGAAAACTATATTTCATGTACGGAGGGTGAAAATGAAGATCTGAAGATTTCTTCCAAGTGGAAACATGCATAATACTATACTAGGTAACGAGGATGGTGATGAGGTAGAAAAAGAGGGCACTCTCAAAGCATAGTGGAAATTAAACAGGGATTGAGTCCTTTACCTCACCAAGAAATTAATGTAGTGTTTGTGTTGGTTTTCTGTACCCTCAATAGCAACTAACATAAACTTCGTGGTGTCCAACAACAGAAAATTTTTCTCTGGCGTTTTATGGGGCTGAAAGAATGAAACCAAATCTTATACTAAGGCTGAAGTCTCTAAAGGAGACTCAATAAACCCTCCACTATCTGGTGGGTGTCCGTATTGCTGGACTGTGGCTGCACCACCCTGAGTTCTGCTTCCATGTTCAGCAGTTCACCCATATCTTCTCTAGTTTGTCTTTCTCTTCTGTTGGGCTCACATTTTTTTGTGTTTGTTTATAAAATCGCTAGTCATTAAATTTAGAAAGCATTCAGAAAATTGAGGATGATTTTCTCACCTCAAGAACCTCCCTTACATTAGCCAAAGCCTATCATCCAATTAAGATAGCATTGATAGATTCTGGGAATTAGGACCAAGACTTATGTTTAGAGAGGAAGGCACCTGTTATGGCTTAGATCTACAGTGAATACTGAAAGTTTCAAATGTATGGAAAGTGATTGGGTCACGGGGCACTGTACTCACCAGTGGATTTATCCATTGATGAGTTCAGTAACTGAATGTGTTGTCAGGAGGTGTGGCCTGCATGCCTGTGGGCCACTGGAGGTATGAACTTGGAGACTGTGTTATTGTCCCTTGCTTCTATCTTTCCTCTCTGTTTTCTGGCTATCATGAGGTAAGTGCCACGCAGTCATCTTCCAGGCCCTTCCATCTGCCCTTTCTGCCTTTAAGCCAGCCAATTGTAGACTGAATTCTCTAAAACACACGAGTCAAAATCAACCTCTATTTAAGTAATAGGAGCCAGATATTTTCTGCAAAAGTGACTAGTACAGTACCATTTAAGCCACTGCAGTACTTGCATGTGTTCTATTACATTCACAAAAACTGATTGACTAAAAGTGCTTAAGATGAGCAAACAGTGAAATATCAACAAAGATTCTCATCAAATCCTTAACAGCATCGGTTCCACTGTATATGCACCTGTGTATTTGTACAAGCATGCACATGCATTTTATTATGTTTTGTGTTCTTTTTCTTCTTTGCATGAAGGGTACTTTTGCTAAGTTTCCATTAAGATCATTTTTTAAAAGGAGAAAACATTAAAAACTGTCCTTAGCAAAAGGGTTTTTAAAGCCTTCCCTTGAAGCAAAAGGAAGTATCCCTCTAACTCCAAGAAGAAAAACCAAGAAAGTCCTGGTAGATCAGAAAGGATGAAAAAATTTAGATCTTAGGTCTTCACAGGTATATTTGGAAGTATTCAGTTGTTCTCTCATGTAGCAAAAGTTGGTTTACCTGCAATACAAAAAGACTTTCACCATGGTCCATGCTTCTGACTCACTCATACCCTCTCCTCCTGCCTGCCTGCCCTAAAATAAAAACTAAAAAAAAACATTTTCATCATAAGCATATCAGTGAATGTAGCTAGTAATAGAAAATGGTATCTTGTACACAATCAAAATATTCACAAATATAAAATTGGGAAGAATCAGTGATAGAGAAATCTTAGCATCTACAAATAATTATTGTAGGAATAAATGTTAATACTAGAGATAGTTTCATACACTATTTATATTTATACATTTCATGGTTAATTCCCAAATTTTTGTTATTAAAATTTTCAAAAGGGGGCTGCTATGTAGCTTGGTGGCATAGCACTTTCTTAGAATAAGCAAGGTCCCAGGGTTTTTACCCAGCATTGAAAAATATTTTTTAAGATAAAAATGAATCACACATTATCTCAAGTACATGTTGAATTTTGCCATTTATCCAGCATACTCTATTTTTTCGATTTTATTTTAAAGAGAATAAAAGATAAATGAGGTCAGTACAGAGCAGATTGGAACTGGACAACATAGGCAACTTAATACTTAATACTTAACATTAAGACATCCGGACATTTACAATAGCTATCACAATATTTCTTTCTCTGCTATAGTTGAGCATAGTTTCAAATACAATAATATCAAACATAACAAAAAAGTATAAAAACCATTCAAAGAGTGAAAGAATTACAGGGCATTCTGAGCCGAATAAAAGAGAATGATCAATGGGTGTTATAATATCTCATTTTCAATAAAAATTTTGTTTATACTTTCACACATATTCAAATCCCAATAAGACACAATGTGATAGAACCAATGGAAATAGAAGAATAGAAGCTTGGTAGGACTTCTAAGAAGGACAGTATTAAATCAGCAATAGCTGTCATAATGTTTTGTTATCTTCAAAACAGCTGTTCATAGCATCACATATAATAAAGTCAAACAAAACAGGATAAAACCATTCCAACTGATGAATGAAAACTTTGAAAGGCTTCAAAGCTATGAAATGGGGACTCATGATTACCATAAAATCTTATATACTCATCAACTCTCATACTAGGGAGACTATATGGTATTTACACATGTGAGTTTGGTTTATTTCGCTTAGGAATATGGTCTCAAGTCATGTCCATTTATTTATAAATATCTCAATGTGATCATTCTTTATAGATGAGTAGTAGTCCATTACATAGAAATACCACAACTTTTTTATCCATTCCTCAGTTGATGGGCACTTAGGTTGTTTCCAAGATCTGGCTATTACAAATTGTGCTGTTATAAACATGGGTGCACATATATCACTGTGGTATGATGTTTTCAGTTCTTCTGGGAATATGCCTAGAAGTGGAATAGCTGGGTCAAATGGGGCTTCCAAACCCAGCTTTTTGAGGAATCTCCAGACTGACTTCCATAGTGGTTGCACCAGTCTACACTCCCACCAACAGTGCAGAAGAGTTCCTTTTTCCCCACAGCCTCTCCAACACTTGTTGTTGGTAGTGTTTTCTATCTTGGCCAATCTTTCTGGAGTGAGATGGAATCTCAGTGTGGTTTTAATTTGCATTTCTTTCATGACTAATGATGATCAGTCTTTTTTCATGTATGTATTTGCCATTTGTATTTCTTCATCTGAGAACTGTGTATTCATTTTAGATGCCGATTTATAGATTGGGTCTTTGAATTTTGAGGGTCTGTTTTTTTAATTCTTTATAAGTTCTAGACAGAAGTCCTTTGTCTGAGGGACTGTCCATGAAGATTTTTTCCCAATTTGTGGGTTTTCTTTTCACTCTGCTGGAAATCTCTTTTGACATGCAGAAACTCTTTAATAAGATGTGGTCTCAGTTATTGATTCTGGGAAGTACTTCCCATGTAGTTTGATTCTTGTTCATGAATTCTCTTCCTACCCCTATATCTTTGGATTTTTACCCACTTTTTCTTCCAGCAGATTTAGTGTTTCTGTTTTAATATTTAGATCTTGTATCCATTTGGATTTTAGTTTAGTACATGATGATAGGCATGGGTCTAGTTTTAGTCTTCTGCATGTGGATAGCCAGTTTTTCCAGCACCATTTGTTAAAGAGACTGTCATTCTTCCAATGAGCATGTTTGGCCCCTTTATCAAAGATAAGGTGGTTGAGTGAGTTTGCGGTTGTGGTTGTATCTTCCAATCTATTCCACTGATCTTCAGGTCTGCTTTTATTCCAGTGCCATGTTGATTTTATTACTGTAGCTTTGTAGTATAATTTCAAGTCAGGGATTGTGATGCCTCCTGCCTTGCCTTTGTTGCTTAGAATTGCCTTTGCTATTCTAGGTCTCTTCTGGTTCCAGATGAATTTTAGGGGTGATTTCTCTAGATCTATGAGATATGTTAGTGGTATTTTGATTGGGATGGCATTGAAT
>PVJX010010075.1:0-58498 GCA_004027295.1 Dolichotis patagonum
GTTTTGTTTTTTTTGGGTTTTTTTTTGAGGGTCTTGCTATGTAGTCCAAGCTGGCCTTGAACTCACTAGGTAGTCCACTCTGGTGTCAGACTCATGGGGCTCTCTCTGCCTCAGCCTCCTGAGTGAGGGGATTACAGGTGGGCACCTCCACGCCTGGCTTGCCTCGACCTTTTCCTGGGACCCCAAGTCAACCCAGGGCCACTTGTATAACTGCTGTGGTGGGGAAGAGGGAGACCAGTTTTGTGGAGGTGTTTCCCTTGGCCTGGAAGTGAGCTTCCTCTGTCATCTCACCAGCCAGGACTAGTCCCATCCCACAGGAAGGGGCTGAGGTGACCAGGCTGTCACACAATGGGAAGCAGAGGAGGACTGGAGATTGCGAACCAGTTTCTGCCCACAGCCAAAGCTCTGCCCAAAACACTCAGACCAGTGAGAGGAGTCCCTCTCTCCAACCCTGCGGTGATGTGCAGGCCTCCCCTTCAGGCCTCTGCTGCCCACTGTGAAACTATTAAATAGCAGCACTGGACACTGTGGTTCCACAAAAGCTCACCACTCTCAGTGCTGGTTCACTCAGTGGGGTTCACTGACTCCCTAAAAAACTGTAGAGAAGTGGCAGGGCAGTGTCCACAGCCCATCTGAAGCTCAAGAAACTGAAAGCAGGAAGGTTGCAAGACTTGATGTGTTCAGAACAGGAGCCAGAATCCCCACACGAGGACTGGTTCTGCAAAAACCTGATACGACTCTTCCTGACAAATCCAGTGCCCTGTAATTTCAGAGTTTGGAAAGACCATCTTTCCACCTACTGACCTCCCAGACCTGCTCACCAGGCCTAAAATTCTACCACACAGACCAGGCTATGACTACACCATCACTGGAGGGAATGACAGGACAGGAGGTCACCAAAACGCATGCTGAACAGTGACAATGCCTTGTGCTGCCACAAGTGGACATTGGAGTCCAGGGTGGACAGGGAGTCAGGACAGCTTTGAACAGCCTTCCCAATTCTCTTCTTCTATTCCCTTCTACTGCATTCAAAACCATTTGCTATTTTATTTAATTCCCTGAACGATAGGGAACTGAAGAGGATGAATCAATTGATCTCTCTTCCATCCTTCAGTTTCCAAGAAAATGGGAAGTTACAGAGGCTAACGCAACTTCTCAGCACAAAGCAGTGACTGAACTGGAATTAAGAGGCAGAAACGTTCACAGGGTAATAACCACCAATTCTCATGGGTCGCAGTGAGACTGCTGCTCTACATGTACCTGGTGATGTATGAATTAACACACCGTATGTAATAATGGTTTCATTAGAAAATATATCATATATAAGAGAATTTAGACAATACATACGTGACATATAGAATAGTAAAACTCTATTTAGAACTCTTATTACCAATGCTCCACAGTACAGTACTAGGTCTCCTTAAATTACAAAAATATCTGGGCATGGTGGTACATCCCTAAGGTCCCAGCACCAGGGAGGCTGAAGCAAGAAGATCACCATGAGTTTGAGACCAGCCTCGACTACCCAGCAAGACCTTGTCTCGAATAAACAGACAAAAAATCCAATCATATAGAAGATGAAAACCTTAAAGACTTTTCTTCCTCCTGTTGACCACTGTGTCTCCCCAGGGATAATGACTGTTAATAATTGTTGCAAGATACATACTCATTTTGGAAAGCAATCCAGCGGTGTATATCCAGCCATAAATGTGAGTATAACTTTTGGACCTGTATCCCACCCTGGGAATTTATCTTTCTCAGAAGGGCTTCGTTTTCCCTCTTTGTCTACAAGTAACCAAGCTCATCCCACAGAATTCTTTCCCCAACTGTTTCCCACCAGGCACTCTACTTGCTAGAGTTGCTCATGATCAGTTGTTATGTTAGTCAGCTTTTTGTCATGAGAGTGAAATAACAGAGGCAGGCTCCTTATGAAGAAACAAGGTTTATTGAACTCACAGTTTTTGAGGTTCAAAATTTAAAATCAGACGACCCCCACCCCCAGTTCAGCCTCTGGTCATCACATCATGGCGGGAGCATGTCTAGAAGCAAGTGGCCCCATCTCAAACGAGGAAGAAGAGAACGAGGGGCCAGATTTGTTCCTTTTATAACAATCCTCTTGAGAGAACTACCAAGGGGCCCTGGGAAAATTTCCTTTATCTCTTTTGAGGGCAGCACCTCCAGTGGCCCAGGGACCTCCCACTGGGCCCCACCCCTGAGGGTTCCACCATGTCCCACAGCTACCACCCTGCAGACCAACCCCCAACTGGACACTCACTGGACGACGCTCAAGTCAGGTGGAGCCACCGACAGATGTCCAGTCAGGTTTCAGTTCCAGTGTCATCACCTCCAGAGGCCACCACACTCATCTGTCTCTACCTGTTCCTTCCCCCAAAAACGCTGCCTTCCACTTTACCCTGAATTGACTTCTACCTTAAACCTACCATTGTCTGGCCCCGCCCTGTTTCATGGTTGGTTCACTACTTTGTTCTGTCTCTGAGCCCCATTGAGAGTTTCTCATATGACAGCCTCGGTTGCCTTCCTTGTCACACACTGCGTCCCTGGCACCTCGTGTGCCAGGACAATGCACATCTTACTGGAGAGGGTAAATGTCTGTCTGTGAAGCCACCAGCTGGCACTTAGGTAAGAGATGTTACATAACTCCCCTTGCAACCCAGGCAGGACTACAACTAAGTGTCCTTGTGGCTTCCAGACCAGGGAAACTCTCTGCAGGAAGTTGGGCCACTTCCAGGCCACCCTGTCCTTCCCGCACAATGGCACCTTTCAGACATGACATCTTTAAAGGCACAGTTTACCCTTCCCCTAAAGTTCCATGGCGGCAAACCTGTGGCATGAATGCTGAAGCGGGCACTCATGGAACGTTGCATCATGGAAAGCTCTAAAGGGTTCCCCATCACTGCAGCCCTTTTCAGTCTTGGCTCCTAAAACAAAGGAGAGGGGAACAACACCGGCTGGGCCTGAGGCTCTGTTGAAATAACACATAGGCCACGGTAATTAGGAAGAGTAATTTGAAGACTCTCAAGTCAGACAATGGAAACACTAATAAGCTGTTCCACCTAAACAGAAACTTGGTGAAGTGGGCTGGGCCTCCAGAAGCCTCTATCTCTGAAGGAGAGAAGAGCTGCTTACCCAGCCTGGGGTGCGGAGGAGGGGAGGAAGGGGAGCCGGGCCCAGGGCTGCATCTGGGCTCCACAGACACAGACGCAGTGATTGGGCTGCGAGACTTTCCCTGACTCCTAACAAAGTGAAACCTGTTACCAAGGACGAGCCAGAAAAAAAGCCAGGCTGGGTATGACTCAGGGGTAGAATATCTAGCACTCAGGAGGCCCTGAGTTCCATCCCCAGTACCACAAAAAAATAAAAACAAAAACTTTACATAATCTTATCCAGGAAGATGTTATAGTTATATGGTTTCTCTCTCTCTCTCTCTCTCTCTCTCTCTGTCTCTCTCTCTCTCTCTTCCTTTTGGAGATAGGGTCTTGCTATGTAGTCCAGGCTGGCTTCAAACTCACAGCAATCCTCCTGCCTCAGCCTCCTGAATGCTGGGGTTACAGTTGTGTACCTGTATGCAGTATCTCCTTATAGTGTGTTATGGTTTGTATCTAGATGTTTCACAAAAGCTTCATAGGTGCAGTCATAGGTGGGGCTTTTTCAGAGGTGGCTGGATATAATGTGCAATTGCTTCGTGGCGCAATGCTGGGATTAAGGGCATGTGATTATTAAATCAGCTCACTAACTGATTTGGCACCACCCTAATCCTAGTAGCCAAGATAAAACGTAAAAGGGGCAGAAAAAAGCTTCTCAGCTTCTTGCTTGCTTTGCTACCTTTTGTCTACCATGAGCTATTGCCCCCTCTGCCCTGCCATCCTTCCTTGGGTCCAGCTGCTTATGAACTGAAACCTCTACAAACTGTGAGCTAAATAAACCTTTCCTCCTTTGAATTTGGTGTTGGGTATTTTGTCTCAGCAATGACAGAAAAGTTACAAAGGCATAGTGTACATTTTCTTTATCATAAATGTACTTTTAAATAATAAAAATATGATGATACTATGACTGTCTTCTGCATTTTTTTTCCACCTACTAATAGATTCTGAACATTTTCTCCTGCCATTATACACTACTCAATAGTGTTAATTTTATGGTCTCATAGCATTCTGTCGTATCACTGTGACAGCCAACCAATTCCACGTCCTTGGACATTTAGGTTGTTTCCAACTGTTGGGATCAGCCTAGCAATGATGATTTATGAGACCGCACATTATTGTTTCATGAGGGCTAATTTCCAGAAGCAGAATCTTTCGGTGAAATGATTTTTTGAAATTTTTTATTTTGTTTTGTTTTGGTGCCGGGGATCGAATTCACAACCTCGTGTTTGCCAAGCAGGCACTTATGCTGCTGAGCTAAACTCCTGGCCCTGAAATGGTTTTTCTTTTTTTTTTTTTGGTACCGGGGATTGAACTCATAACCTTGCGCTTGCCAGGCAGGCGCTTAAGTCACTAAGCTAAATCCCCAGCTGAAATGGCTTTTCTATGAAGATACTTTAGACATCACGTTTGTTAATTCTTTTCTTGAGGGAGGAGTGTTGAGACAGAGTTTCACTATGTAGGCAAGGCTAGTCTTAAACTCACAGTGATCTTCCTGCCTCAGCCTCTCAAGTACTTGGATTACAGGTGTGTATCACCACTTCCAGAAGTATATTTACTTATTTGAAGAGCATTAGTAAATGTTACTCATTATCTTATTGTTTGGTCTCTTCATCTATATGTGTACAGACTGGTATAACACCAAGCTAGGAATAGCACACAAAATTTACATTAAAACCCAAATTCCTACCTCCAAAGGAGACTTGTATGTTAAAGAAAATCTTTTGCATTTTTGATTTAAAAAATATAAATCAAATCAATTAAGTGGAAATAATTATCAATTAATTGATCAAACCAATTAACAACAGAAAATTAAAGAAGGTCCTGATTTTTCCTATTGTCTTCTTTTGGTCTTTTTTTTTTTTTTGTACCAGGGATTGAACTCATGATCTTGTGCTTGCCAGGCAGGCACTTAGGCCACTGAGCCAAACCTCCAGCCCATTCTTTAGGGTTTTTGAGACAAGGTCTTGCTATGTAGTTCAGCCTGACCTTGAATTCATGGCAATCATCCTGCCTCAGCCTCCTAAGTGCTAGGGCTACAGGCATTTGCCACTGCATCCAGCTTGTCTTCCTTTAAATAATTTAAGTTATTAAATTTGCCACATGTGGGGCTGGGGAATAGCTCAGTGTCAGAGTGCCTAGCATGCACACAGTGCTGGGTTTGATTCTCAGCTCCACAAAAAACGAGAGAAATGTTTGCCACATGTGCATTAATATCTCGTGAGTTAATGTTGTGTCATATACTGCTGATAACTACTTAGCAGTCCTTTGAAATCTTTTTCTCTGCTTATTGCTTCCTACTATAGAAAATTTTTAAAAACCTTAAAATTCATCCTTTCAGACTCCCTTGCAGCTAAAGGTGACATCTTTATGCAATAGGAATCACGGGGACCTCTTTTGCAGGGGTTCTGGGAATGTTCTTTGCCTTGCCTGACAAAAGAAGAAAAATTTCTCTTGGCCACCTTGCACCTGTGCAATGAGGCAACACACTTAAGGATAAAATAATCATGCTGGGTGAGCCTGGCACAATGGCATATACCTATAATACCAGCACTTGGGAGGCTGAGGTGGGAAGATTGCTGTAAGTTTGAGGCCAGTCTGGGCTACAAAGTGAATTCAAGATCAGCCTGAACTACAGTGAGACCCTGTCAAAAAAACCCAAAAATCATACTGAATGGATTTGTAATACTAGCACTTGGAAGGCTGAGGCAGAAGGATTGTTACGAGTCCAAGGCCAGCCTGGGCTAAATAGTGAGTTTAAGATCAGTCTGCACTATGAAGTAACAGCCTGTCTCAAAAAACCACAATAAAATAAATCCTGATAATAGTCGGTTCTTCCTTATATTCCAGAGCTGCTGAATCTACCTAGAGATCCCTTAGAATTTACCAAATAAATGTCTTTATGGTTTCACTTAATGGTTCTCAAAGTCAGTAGTTAAATTAGCACATGGAGTCATTTCAGAAACTTTTAAAATTCCTAATATCTAGGCCATAAATCAAACCATAGTAAAAATCAGTATATTTGAGACGGTCAGGGAGGTGTGAAGGTAGGTAGACATATAGGTACTATACTTTTTTAAACTACTGTGTTGGTTACTTTTCTCTCATTGCTGGGACAAAATACAAGACATCCAAAATTAAGGAAGGAAAAGTTTATTTAGCTCACAGTTTGTGGAAGTTTCAGTCCATAATCAGTTGACTCCAAGGAAGGTGGCAGGGCAGAGAGCAACTGTTCATGGTGGTGGAACACAGCAAAAGCAACAAGAGCAAAAGGGGAGGAGAGAGAGGGAAGACACTTTCAGTCCCTTATAGTGTATGTAGGCTACCCAACCTAGGATAGGTGTAGCACTCACATGCATAATCCCAGCATTGGACCACGAATCAATCACAAATTCTAGAAGCCTGCTCCCATGACTGCATGAGGTTTTTGGGGGACATCCAGACACGAACCATAACAACTACCTAGGTGATTCCAAAATGCATCAAATCTAAGAATCACTGATCTAAACCAGTGATTCTCAAACCTTAACATGCCTACAAAACACCTGGGAATGTTGTTAAAATATGTGCTTTGATTCAGTAAGTATAAAATGAGGCCTGAGCCAGGCAGGGTGGTATGCACATATAGTCCTGGCCCTCAGGAGGCTGAGGCAGGATTGCTATGAGTTGAAGGCCAGCCCAGGCTATATAGTGAGACTGTGTCAAAAAACAAACAAACAAACAAGCAAACAAAACACACACACACATAAAAAAAAAAACCAACAACAACAACAAAAAATGAGGCCTGAGATTTTTGTATTTTAGCAAGATTTCATGTCAGTACTGGCAATCCAAGGACCATGTTTTGAGCAGCAAGGACCACTGTTACTCTCGCTGGTACACTGTCTTTCTGGGTGCACGGCCACCTTCAGATTTCAGATGGAAGACGGGGATGCTCTGTGAGTGCTCAGCTGGCAGCAAGGGCTCCTTCCTGTTTGAGGTCCACTGGCTGCTGCTCACCAGCCCCAGCTGCAGCCAATGGGTTAGTAAATGACCACATCAGCTGGCTAAGTCCTGGGCTGTGAGGTTCTGTCCAGCTGACCAGAGCTGCAAGCAGAGGAGACTTAGGCCTCGTGGCTCAACCCAGCACTCACCCTTTCCTTGGAGCCCTTGCACCAAGGCTTCATCTCAGCGATGAGCTTAGCTGGTCATCCTGGGGTAGCACTTCAGGTAACAACTCTTTCTTTAGTTGTTATTCTCTGTGCTCCAAAATGCCAGCCTCCCCTAACTGTCAGGGAGAAATTTCAGGCTGTGCCTTTGGGGATCCTGGTCACAGCAGCTCCTCCTTTCCCTCTCTTCCCATCCACTCCCAGGGAGGCCTCACCACTTGGTGGCAGCCCCTGTGCCCTGCTCTGCAGCTGTGGCCTCCCTGAAAGGCCGTCAGTGACTTCACAGCCTCACCTTCTTTCTCAGCTGTCCAACCCGAAAGCCGCCCCCCCTGGTTTGCCCTTTTTCTAGGGTTTTTTTTTCCCAGTACTGGAGCCTTCTCACTGAGTTACAAAGCAGTCCTTTTTATTTTGTATTTTGAGATGGTCTCAGTTTGGCCTTTGAACTTTCAACCTTCCTGCCTCTGCCTCCGAGAGTGCTGGGAAGAGAGGTAAAATACCACTGCTCTCAGTTCTTCCCTTTGACAGCAAATCCCTAACTTGCCTATCCTGCATCTTATTCTCCTCTGTCCCAGTTGACTCCTCCAGGACTCTGCCTGGGTCTCTGCCCAAGGCAACTCTCTGAGCTGCCCTGACCTCCAGCTCTCCAGTCTGCACTCTCAGGGTCATTGCCTTCTGACTGGCCCAGGCCCAGCTCCGCTGCCCTCTGCACGCACTCACTCAGGACGCTTCATGCTCTCCTCGATGGCTCCTGGGCTGGTTCAGCCTCCTCCTCCCAACCTCTCCCTCCTGTCCTCCCTCCTGGTTCCCTCCTGTCCCATTTCGGTCCCACAGCCAGTCCAAGAAACATGAGTCTCCAGCCTGATTTCCCACAGTGGTTACTGGGCACCTGGAACTTCGCTGGTCACAACAGACTTCTGAACTAGGCCTTGTGCTGCCCCCACTCAGAAGCTCAAACCCAAAACCCTAGGAGTCGCTCCTGACTTCCTCTTCCTCACACCTCAGCAGCCCTGTCAGCTCCACTCCCAATCTGCAATAGCAGCTGTCTGGGGGACATGCACATGTAATCCCAGCACTCTGGGAGGCTGAGGCAGCCTGGGCATTTAGCAAGTTAGTAAGGCCCTGTCTTAAAATAGAAAAGAAAAAAAAATGCTGGGGGTATAGCTCAGTGTGAAAGTCCTGGGTTCAAACCCTGGTGCCATTTTTTTAAAAAGTCACCATGCTTGCTGTTGCTTCTGGCTGAAATGCCTTTCCCTCTCACTTGGGCCCTCTCTGTGCTCCAGGCCTTCCCTTCAGAGGACTCTCCTGCCCCCTGCCCCCAGCTCCTCTCCTCCCCTGACTCCCTTTAAACTTTCCCCTACCTGACCACAGCTTTGACTGAGTTACAAATTGAGCTCTTTGCCGTTTCCTTGCCTGCTGCCCAGCTCGGAAGAAAACCAGTGAGAGAAGGGCCTTGCCTGCCTCCTTCACAGCAGCCCACAGAGCGGGGCACAGCCTGGCTCCCAACAAGTGTGGGATGAGCCAGCACGGACCCCAGTGGCCTGGCCACTGCGGATGCAGGGAGGCTCTGTGCCCACACCCATCCCTAGGAGGCTGCCCTGAAACCCTCAAAGCTGCTTCTAGGGTGCTGGACAATGGTCCAGGGGTGGTTCCATGCATCTGGCATCCAAGGAGCACCTTGGCAGCCCATGGGCCACTTAGACCCAGCCTCAGCCCCATCATTCTCATTCCTGGGTTTCCAGAGGCCTGGAGACTGCCAGATCTTCCACCGCCTCCCTGGATTCCAGGATTAGGAGCAGGGCCCTGGGAGCACTGGGGGACCAGCTGGCAGCCCCACACCACCTGCCACTAGAGTCCAGGGTCCTGGAGGACAGCACAAGTGCCTACATTTCTTTGAGCCAGACTGAGAAGTCATAGAAGCCCACTGCTGTGGTCTGCACTGTGTCCTCCAAAGTCCTGTGCCGACATCCACCCTCAAGTCCTTACTCTCCTCTAAGAAGGTTGTGTGGGTTAAATAAGGTTGTAGAGCAGTGTCTGACCCAATTGGATCAGTGGGAGACACCAGAGAAAACAGGTGTGCACATTCTCATCCTGTCTCCCTCCTCAGGTCAGCATCCGTCAGCATCCTCCGGTCAGCATCTCCCCACCTAAGAGGCCACTGGCACACAGCAGGAGGGAGACCACCTGCCTTGATGGTAGCAACCTTGCCAGCATCAAAATCTTAGACCTCCAGCCTCCCGAGGCCCAGAAGTAATGTCTGCTATTTAAAGACCCAGCCTGTGTCCCCTAATGATGGGCAGATGGACACGTCCGTCCTGGAGGCTCCAGCCCTCCTTGAACAGATTGACCCAGGGGCTGCAGTAGCAGCAACAGCAGTAGCGGAAATAAAGAAGTAAGTGCCCCACCTGCCCTTTCTCTTCAGTCCCCTGGAAACCCTACCCTTAGAAATTCACCCTTAAGGAATGAGAGGAATGCAGGTCTGTCTCCTCCCCAAACCTCCCAGTTCCACCTCCCTGGCCCCTGTGGAACAACCTCCCCTCAACTCAGGTCCCTCTTCAGCCCGCAGCCCCCAGGGCCAGGCACATCCGCTCAGCTCAGCTCACAGCCTGGCCTGTTCTTTCCTTACGGGGAGCCCCGCCCCCGCCAGTAGCAGTTTCCTCTGAACTCCAGGGAAGGAGGTGAAGGGTGCAGAGCCCATTGCACAGCCTGATTCAAGCAAACTCTGGTCTTTCTTACACAAAACGGCAGATGACACTGCGAAAGAGGTTGTGATAAATGCTGATGCCCAGGCTCACCCCCAGCACTCCGACTTCTCTGGCCTAGGGGTATGCCCAGCCTCAGAACCTCAGAGTCTCCCCTTTTCCCCTCCCCCAGTTCTCTGATTTTGCTGTGTGCCCTGTGGTGAGCACCACCAACTTACCAGGTACTCGGAGAACAAGCAAGGACCTGAGCCTCTGGGGTGATGCAGCAACTTCCCGGAGGGGTGAGTCAGTCCTGCGCGCACTGCCAGCTGTGAACAATTCAGTCTTACTGGGTTTTCCTAGGCGCCTGGGCCAGGCCTCTGCTGGTTGCCAGGGAAATGTAAAGAGACACAGGCCCCCTCAGAGTTTCCATTCCCCGTGGCAGCCAGGCTGGGGCCAGTGGTGAAGGACAAGGAGGGGAGGGACTAGATGCCCGCAAGTGGACATCCACACTATGCAAGGCCAGCTCTGAGTCCTGGCTGGGATGTAAACCCTGGATCTTCCAGGCAAACCTGCAAGAAGAGGGTATCCGTGGGCAAGAGAGCAAGGTCCGTGGAGCTGAGGTGCCTGGCCTTGCATTCATGTCACTCAACAAGGTCCTCCCTCCAAGCACCAAGCAGTGTAGACAAAGGGCTCCAGAGTCCAGGCCCACCTTTGCCTCCTGGGACTGTGGGCACCTTGGGAACTTGCTGGCCTATGGGACATGACCAGACCGTGAGAGCCGAGTGGGCGGGATCCCCTTACCCACATCTATGCCAATGCCCACTTCTCCAGGCAGAGCAGCCCCTCAGCAAACCCAACAGCAGGGGCTGGAGACCCTGAAGGCTGCGCCCAGCCCCTAAATACGTCTGTGCCTCAGTGTCCTCATGGATGAAATAAAGAGATTCATGGTCACACCCATCTAGGAGCCCCACAGTGAGGAGGACCAGCGAGACAGTCATGGAGAGGCCCTCCTACATCACAATAAAGAATAAACTAAGTACTGTCCTACCATTATTATTCTCATCATGTTGCTATTATCGTTGCCTATTTCCCAGTGTCCGGCCAGCCCCAGCTACAGCCCTTAAAGACTGAGGTGGAAAAAAAAAAGACTGAGGTCGGCCGCCCTTCTGGACTTCAGTCTTTTCCACAGTCCTAGGCAAAGCCAGACTAGGTGACATTCACAGCCAGTGACCTTGGTAGACTTGGGTGTGGTACCCCAAATTAAACCTTCATGTTAAAATTTCTTGGGAGCTTTTAACAATTCTGATACTCCCATTTAGGATTGTTGGGGATAGGACCTGGGTCTTGGCAGTTTTTAATCTGCCCACCGCCCACCCCCCACGTCCAGATTCCAGCCAGGGGAGCTGGGAGGCAGCGCTGTAAGCTGTCTCCTGCTGAGGAGAGCAGTGGGTCCTCTTGGTGGCTGGAGACTGCAAGTGGGGCGTCAGATGTGTTTGATTCCTCCTGACTTTGGGCAAATTTCTTAAGAGTGTTCAGACTCAGTCTCCCCATTTGTTATCTCTCTTTTTTTTTTTTGGTACTGGGGATCAAACTCATGACCTCACACTTGCCAGGCAGGCACTTATGCCGCTGAGCTAAATTCCCAGTCCAGTCTCCCCATTTGTAAGGTGGAGGTGGTACACATCTTAAAGTGAAGTTTTGAATTCTAGCACTCAATTAAATAGGGTACTTGACATACAGGAGGTATTTATATTATTATTATAATCTATAGCACAAAGTCCTTCACAGTATGTCCAAGGAGATGTGGCAACACACACACACGTGTGCACGTGCACATACACACACACACACATACGTGCACATGCATTTTAAATGTCGTTTGTTTCCTAAGGTTACCTAAATCCCTTTATAAATCTTGTCACCCAGGTGCAGTGGTACACACCTGTAATGAATGCTAGTCGGGAGGCTGAAACAGGATGATCATGTTTGAGGCCAGCCAGGGCAACTTAGTGAGATCCTGTCTCAAAATTGAAAACTAAAAAGGGTTAGAAATGGAGCTCAGTGGTAGAGCAGTTGTCTAGCACATACCAGGCCCCGGAGGGTTGTAATGTGTGTGAGGTGGCTCCTGAGTACCATCTTAGAACTGTTACAGTTTACATGTGGGATGTCCCCCAAAGCCTCACATGTTTAGAAGGTGACTGGATCATGGGGACACCATGCTCACCCTTCAGTTAACCCAAGGATGAGTTCAGAGCTGGATGTTAGGAGGTAGAGCCCGGCTGGAGACATCTGGGGCACCGCCTGGAAGGGTATATTTCTCTCCCCAGTTGCTCCTTCCTTTCTTTTCTTCTTCTTCTTCTCCTTCTCCTTCTCCTTCTCCTTCTTGTTTTTGTTTGTTTTCTGTTTCTGAGGAAGGGTCTCCTCTGCAGTTCAGGCTGGTCTTGAACTCACTCTGTAGCCCAGGTTGCCCTGTAACATGCAGTGACCCTCCCGCTCCTGAATGCTGGGTTACAGGTATACACACATCACCACCTGGCTCTCCCTCCGCTTCCTGACTGCCCAGCAGTGAGCAGCTCTCCATGGCAGGCCCTTCCACTGTGCTGTTTCTGCATTTAAGTCTGCCAACCATGGACTAAAACTGTGAGCCATAATAAACCTTTCCTGTTTGAATGTGGGTGTAGGGTATTGTACCCCAGCCACAGGAAAATGACTAGAACGAATCCCCTTTTGGATCATTATGGGATCCCATTTGTAAGATGCTGCAATTTCTGGAGGATTCTGCAGGGCAGGTGGAATAGGGAGAGGGAGGGTCCCCATTATTCACCCGACAGAAGCTGCACAGCTTGGTTAAAATGTTATTTCTTTGGTTGGGGCTAAAATTATTTTACCTCATGCTGATTGGAAGCTCTGACAGCTGAATGCAGTTGATTAATTAAAATGCAGAAATCAATTATTACCTATTAAATGCACTTGTTTTTCTTAACAGACTTCTCAAATATAGGTTTCTAGAAAAAATCCTGTCAGTACAAAGGATTGCTGCTAATTCTCAGGGACCCCAGGCAGGATGGGATTGATCGGGGCAGTGGGACCCCTTTAGCCAGCTCATTTCCAGAAACCTGGGCTCAAGTGAAAGCCAAGGGGCTGACCTTACACTTTGGGGAGGTGTCTGGAGGCACAGACCCTGCCTCCCTCCTAGGCCAGGACTGCTGCCAGGGAGGTCAGTGGGAGGTGAATCACAAGGGAGCCCTCGCAATTGGTCTTTACCTTCGTATACAAGGTTATAATAACTGTCTTCTGTGAGCTTTCCCTATACACAGGAAGTGTGTTGTATATTCTTTTTTTTTATTTGAAAGAGTATGTTGTATATTCTCTTGCTAAATTTTCCCAACAGCCCTCAGCAATAA
Organism: Dolichotis patagonum; assembly: GCA_004027295.1. Classification (NCBI taxonomy): domain Eukaryota; kingdom Metazoa; phylum Chordata; class Mammalia; order Rodentia; family Caviidae; genus Dolichotis; species Dolichotis patagonum. Next base: position 13,395 of record PVJX010010075.1, read on the forward strand.
GTATTAATGTCCTCAGAGAGAGGATCTTCATCATTTAATCATTTAAAACTGATTATTGAGCCTTCACCACATGCTCAGTCCTGTGTGTGTGCGCGCATGTGTGTGTGTGTGTGTGTAGTGTTACTGGGGTTTGAATCCAGGACTTTCACACTGAGCTACATCCCCAGCTCTTTAAAAAAATATTTCTTGAGTCAGGGTTTCACTGAGTTTCCAAGTTGACCAGTCTGGGTTCGAACTTAACATCCTGCTGCCTCAGCCTCCCAGAGTACTGGGATTGCAAGCCTATATCACCCTTCCCAGCAGCTCAGACCCTTTCAGAATCTGGGCATTTGGCAAAGGCAACCCAGTCCCTGCCCCATGGAGTTTACAGTCTAGAGGCGGCGGCTAATCTTGCTTGGATAATCACAGATCAGTGTATCAGAGCAACTTCAGTCACAGGTCAGGCTGGGCTGTTCTCGATGCCCCTGTTCCCCCCACCCCGTCATAGAGGAACACTGAAGAAAATCCAAACAAAGCACACTTGGGGATGCATAGTTGAGCTGAGACAAAAGCAAAGAAAGCCCCAGATTCCAGAACTGGTACAAGCGCCCCAAGCCAGGATGAGAGGCTTGGCTGAGAATTTGGGGTTTTACTGAGATAAAAGGCCCAGGGTTGCCCTTCAAAGATGAGAGACACCCTCAGCTGTGAAGCGGGGGTGTGGAACTGATCTCCGGGACCAGAGCTCGGAGCCCTAAAGAGTGGTCCTGCCAGGGAAGAAAAGCCGTGAGCTGCCAGCCTGAGTGGAGGGGAGTTTCTGGGAGAGACGGGGAGGGGAGCAGGCCTGCCCAAGCAGAGGTGGGGCCTTCCCCGCATCCCATCTCTGGCACCCCACCAGTTCCAGGTCTCTCATGCCCAAAAGTTAATGATAAAAATAGTACAGGACCTAGGTCCCTGACAGAGAAAACCCCAAAGCACTCTCGGGAATGACATTTTCCCAACCCAGTCCAGGCAGCCCATAGCAAAACACCTCTCATTGAAGATGAGTTTCTAACCCCAAATTACAAACCACACAAAGAAACAAAACACTGTATAAAAATAATCAGTAAAACAAGAACAAAACAATTTAGCTCAAATGAATTCATCCCCAAAGGAGTGGAAGTAATAGAAAAATCTGAAAGCAGAAAATAAATACTTTTGATGATTATAAAGACTTTTTGATTTGTTATTTATTTATTTACCTATTTATTTGAAGCATAGTCTCCCTATATTCTCCAGGCTGGCCTTGAACTTGTGATCTTCCTGCCTCAGCTCCTTGAGTGTTGGAATTACAGGCAAATGGCACTATGCATGGCTTTTAGATAGCTATTTATTTATTTTTGGTACTGGGGATCAAACTTACAACCTTGTACTTTTTTTTCTTTTTTAAAGAAAATCAGAATAGTAAAGAACAAGATAATCAGAAGAAGAAATTTATGGAAAACAAGCCAAATAGAAGTTCTAGAAATAAAAAAATCAAGTGTTGGAAATTATTTATTAAAGCTGAATGGAGCTAAGAAGACATTTAGCAGACTGAAGGATGTCAGCAGCATGCCAAGGAGAGGAAAAAAAATAGGGGAAAATGGGGAAGAAATCAGAATTGAGAGACCTAGAGGAAAAAATGAGAAGATCTAATGCAGCTTAGCTAGCATTTCTGGAGGTGGGAGATGAGCAATTTTACAGAGGTAATAGCTGGGAATTGATCAAAACCAAAGGAATAGTTACTCTTCAGCTTGGATAAGTACATGCAATCTAAGAATAAATTAACAAAATTATACCTGAGGCACACTAAAAGACAAAGCGAAGCACATTAAGATGTGAAAGAGTTTATCTGCACACATGGCAACTCCCAAATCGGGCAGCTCCAAAATAGAAGCTGAGGCTCCACTGAAGCAGCCTACGGGGAAGGCAGAAGGCGTCCAGGGGCTAACAAGGAAGCAGAGCAAAGGTGCTGTGTGATTGGCTAAAGTGGGGCTGTCCCAAGGGACCTTCAAGACACCATCAGGAAAGCCCCGTTGGTGGTCCATGGCCACTGAGCTGAGTTTCCATTTCCTTTTCAATTCTGAGTTGGGTTCTGGTTTGAGGACATAGGAACCCAACACGTCTCTGTGGTCTGACGGCCTTTTCTGTGCAAGTATTTTAACAGGCACTCAGTGGAAAATCTGGAGAACAGCAAGGATAAGCAAATATTACAAAGCCTCATGAAAGGGAAGTACATAGCCCTAGAACAATGTGTAGGTGAGGATGAGACGTTGACCTTCCATAGGGTGACAGTAAAATGCCAGCCTAGGTGCTGCCATGACAGTATTTTTTTTAAATGTGTGATTAGCTTTTAAAGTCAGTAGACTGTAATAAAGCAGAATGTCCTCCAAAGAAGATATTCTGCCTTGACAACAGCATGCCACATATTAACCATGGTTAATCCCCTATTCTGTTTTGAAATTCTGTATCATCATTTTTATCCTTTTTACTTTTTTCATTTTAAAATTTAAAAAATAAAATAAAAAACAAAAGAAGATACTCTGCCTCAAGTCGCAGCATAGAATCTCAGCTGGGTTTCCAGAGTGCTGCCCAATGGAGTAGGAACTTAAGACTGAAACTCTGGAGGCTGGGAGTGCAGCCCAGGGGTACAGCACTTGCTCTGCATGTGTAAGGCCCTGGATTCCATCCTGTGTACGGCGCTACCAAAGAAAGGAAACCTCAATTCTTCCTTCAATGTCCAGTCTGCTGGCCTGCCCTAGATTTGGACTACCAGCCCCCACGATCATGTGGGTCAATTCCTTATAATCAGAACCTCAGGGCCGAGGGTTTAGCCCAGCGGTGTAAGTGCCAGCTTGGCAGACATGAGGTCATGAGTTCAATCTCCGGTACCAAAAAAAAAAAAGCAAAATCAGAATCTCTTTTTTTCCCTTGCACATAGACAGGATAGGCCACGAGACAGCACTTAATGCTGAAGTATGAACTGCATAGAAGAGAGAGAGAGAGAGTGGGAAGGAGGAAGACAGAGAGACAGAGACAAGCAGAGTCAGAGACAGAGAGCTTTGAAGACAGAAGAAATGGCTCAGGTCCAGATCCTGAGTCTGGGAACAGATCATGCTGAACCTTGAAAGAATTTGGGGCTTTTTCTCCCAGGAGCAAGAGGAAGTCCGGGATTTTCAGTGGGGATGCCCACAGCTCCAGAGCCAGGCATGCCAGGGCTGGCTCTTAATCTAGGCCTCTTTGGCTTTGGAGTTGGTGCTGTGTCCGAATACTACCTAGTACCCTCCTAGGCCAGCTGGGACATTTTTGGGATTTGTGAGTCCTGCATATGTTCTGCCCTTCTTTAGAAACTAGTGCTCAGGTTTCAGCTTTCCCTCGTTTAGTACTAGAGAGTGAACTCAGGGCCTTTGCATTGAACTATACCCTGAATCTTTCAAAAATGTTTTTTATTTTCAGACAGGGTCTCTCTAACTCCCTGAGTTGCCCAGGCTGGGCTTGAACTTGTGATCCTCTTGCCTCAGCCTACCTAATGCTGGGATTACAGGAGAGTGTCACCTGCCCAGACAGATTTCATTTTTAGAGGGTCTCTCCTTGCCCACTCTCTCACCCTCCTCCATCTCTCTCCCTGACTTGGTGGGTTTGTCTTTCTTTCTAGTTTCTTCCTCCAGGACTCTGAAATCTGAGCACAGAGACCAGAAAATGGCCAGAGACCATGACAGTTCATTCCATCTTAAGTGACATCTCAGTCCTACAGTGATTCTGTGTTCACTGAAGTCTGAGAACCACTAAGCAAGAGAAGGCAGGTCCTGGAGCTGCAGTCTGGGACCTGCCTGGTAACTCCATGGTCGGAGCTGGGAAGGCCCTGTTTGCTGTTTGGATCCCACTCTTTGACGTGACTTTTTAGCTGTAACAGTTCATGGACTTCTTTGTGGTTGAGAAGAAGGAAGAGGAAAAAGAGGAAGCAGTGAGGTGCATTCAGGGCCGGGGCCAAGCACTCTGTGCACCAATGAGTCTGCCCTGGTGGAGACACTGAGGCTTGGCCCAGACTCTCCTGGCCCTCTGCAGGGCCAACTTCTGAGAGTGTAGGAAGGTAGAGAGAGGAGCTGAGAGAGTGTAGGAAGGCAGGCAGGAGCTCCTGCAGGGAGGCAGTTCATTACCCTCTGCCTGCAGTCTCTGCCACAGTGCGGGCACTTCTGGGGCCGGCACCTGAAGCAAGGGAGGGAGGGAAGGAGCAAGGCTCAAGGGAGCAGCTTCTTCTTCCCCTGAGGAGCGAGCACAGGGGGCCTTCTGGCAGGGTGACAGGGGCCAGAACGTGCCAGGGGGATTTAAACACTGAAGAGCTTCTAGGTGGTCACCACAGTCCTGACCGCCTCATACACTGTGAGTCCCCCCATGTTCTGGCTGTTCCCGCCCCTCCCCAGACTCTTCCATCTCCACGTCCCACGCCTAAAGCTGAAGTCAACCGGTCTGGTTAGTGCCCTAGGGTGCAAGTTGGTCTGTGGACATTACCCATGCCCATGAGAGCAGCTGCTTCCTGCCTGAGGGGTTTGGCATCAGAATGGGCATAGAAGCCACTATGCTGAGATCACAGGGCAGGCTCGTGGGAACAGCACACAGATGCAGGTGGCACTGGGTACTCCTGCCTCTTCTCATGTGCATAGCTGGCACAGGGCTTTAGGGGGTGCTGTGCTACTTGGGCCAGAAAAATCCTTGACCTTAGAACCAGAGAAACTGGGTCCTGCTTTGGCTGAGAACGTCATAGTGTGACCTTGAGACACTTCCTTAGCTTCTTTGAAGTCCTGTAAAATCTCCCTTGCACAAGGTTGCCTGGGGGATAAATGTATTGAAAACGTAGGAGCTCAGTCCCTCTTCTCAAGGTCCTGTGCTAAATCCAGACCTGCAAATATAGCAGCGAAGGCTCTGCCCCCGCACGCTGGCTCCTGCTGTTCCCAGAAGTACTCCCGGTCCTGGCGATGGTTACCAGGATGCTGGGCTGTAACTAAGTACTCCACTGGCCAAGGAGAGACTTCCCATCTCTGGGCCTGGAGGACACAGGGGCTGGACGGGGCGCAGAGCTCTTCTCAGGCCTGCCTGGCTCCTGGCCAGCGTGGCTCATTGCTGGGCTGGAGTGCATCCCCAGGACTAACCGCTGGGGAAACAGTGAGGTCTTTCCCAGCCCCATCCCACGGTGTGCTCACACTCGGGCACACGCACCCTTTCACACGTCCAGACACGCTCCCTGTAATGCTCATTACTCACACATTCACACCCGCATGCATGTTCACACCCTCCTCCCAAGGACGTGTGCAAATCCAGAGTGCGGTACAGGACACTGATTGCTGATCACACAGGGCTTCATTCTATTTTATCTATTTTTGGTGTTTCAAGACAAGGTCTCACCAAGTAGTTCAGAGAGATCTTGAACTACTATGTAGCCCAAACTAGCCTCAAACTTGTGGTGATCTCCTGTCTCGGTCTCCCAAGTGCTAGGATTACAGGAGTGTCCCAGCACGCTGGCCTTGGCCACATTCCTATCAGCATCGTGGTCTTCTGAGCTCTGACAGTATCACATATCAACATTTTAAGGTTTCTCTAGCCAACATCTCCACACCTTTCCAAACTTCTCTTGCAAACCAATTCTGAAAGCTTCTGAACCACATAGTCAGGTACAGGAATGGCAGTGGCCCTACTCCTGGTGTCAGTTTTTGGTATTAGTCAGCTTTCCTGTCACAGAAACTAAATATTCGGCCTCACAATTTAAAGGAGCCATTTATTTTGGCTCACAGTTTCAGTGAGTTAATAGTCCATGGTAAACCAGTTCTCTTTTTTTTTTCGTTTTCATTTTTGTTTTTGAGACAGAGTCTTGCTATGCAGTGCAGGCTGGCCTTGAACTATGTCACCCAGGCTGGTCTCAAACTTGCAGCAATCCTCCTGCCTCCATCTCTCAAGTACTGGGACCACAGGCATGTGCCACCATACCAGGGGGGCTTTTTATCTTTAACCTGGGTCTACAAATGTTTGTAGCTCTGTCCATTTTTTCAGGATTTCCTTTATTTCAGAAGAACTTTGCTGCACTGATACTGCTCCTCCTCTTCCGAAAGTTTCCCAGCTGCCATTCTCTGTTGCTCAGCCGGAAGCTGCTGAAGTTCCTCCATAGGCGATTCCTCTGAGTGTCCCTCCAGCAGGTGCTCAGCATCACTGCTGGCTACCTGTAAGCCTGTGGGCTCTGCTATAGTGACAGTGTCATCAACTGCAGGGTCATTTGAAGGCCCAGGCCCCTCTACACAGCCTTCAAAGTCTCCCTCCTGTATAATTTCAGGCCACACTTTCTTCTAGGCAGACCTCATTGTCCTTAGAGAAACACTGACCCAGGATGTCTCAATTAACTCCACACAGGAAAGGATGTTGTAATGTTCTTCCAGAACTCTTCAGGGTTAAATCTGTGTCTGAGACCATCTGGAAGCTCCTCAGGAACAGTTCCTTGGTGTTAAAGTTAGCTATAGCCTGCTGGCCCTTAGGCTGCAGTAGAGGAGTTGTATTAGGCAGGAGGAACTCAACTGAGAGCCGTGGGAATCCTTCAGCTAATTCTTCCTCCAAATGTCACAGGTGCAAGCAGGAGCATTGTCCATGATGAGGAGAGCCTTGGTGGGAAGCTCGTGTCCTCTAGACAAAAGTTTCTTAATAGTAGAACAGAAAGCCTCCCTGATCATTCAACAAAAAGTCCTCTTGTTACCCAGGCTTTTGATCTCCATATGACCCCTAGCCTATTCCACATGACTTTGTTTTCTGAACACTCTAGGGGGTCTCAGAGTGATAAACCAAAAAAGGCTTTATCTTGAGGTTACTACTTACTTACATTGGCACATAGCAGTAAGGTGAGTCTGTCCTTCATAGGCTTGTGGCCTGGCATTTTCTTCTCTTCTTGGATAATATATATTCTCCAGGGCATTTTCTTCTAGAAAAGGCCAATTTCAGCACAAAGGAAAACTTGAGGAGAGCAAAAACCATTTCTCTGTGTTTTCATTTTGAAGTAGCGTATGTAATTTTTAGCAGCCATCATCATCGCTAGCTACTTCACCATGCCCAGTTATGCTATGAACCCCAATTCTTGCTTTAAAATTGTGAAGCCACCCCTTACTGGCACAAAATGCTTCACCATTATCACTCATTGATGGATTATATTTTACAAGATCTGCGTTTATAGCCCTAGCTTTTTCACAACTTATAGACTCAGGCAATAACTTGAGATCTACCATTTATTTATTCACACTAATATTTCTACCTCATCTAACACTGTTGATTGTGACGTACTAATTTGAGTGACATCTTTAACAACACTAGCTTCCTTATACAAATATTTTCTCTGTAAGATCATCGAGATGGTGGATTTCAACATGTTGTGCATATTAGTGAGATTGGTTGCACGAACACCACTTTCTTATTTCTCCATCATTTCCTTCTTCTTTTCAGTTATGATTCCTTTCTTTCCCTTCTCTTCCTTTCTTAGCTTCTTTTCTAGCTTTTTTGGGGGCATTTTGGTAGTAGCAATCATAGCACGGACTGAAATCACATCCACAAACATTTACATCCGGGCTCAGGCTGATGCTTATGTACGCTTACATACACATTTATGGCACCGTGAATCTTTGTTTACAACTGCGCAACCGGCCAGCATTTGAGTTGCAAGTGAAGACTTTGACAGTAAGTTAAACCTAAAAGTGCAGTCATAACCCAAGTTGCTTGTATGTGAGACTGGTCATAACTCAAGGGTCCACTGTGCATATCTTTGTGACCCTGGAAGCAACTAAAGAAAAAAATAAATTATGGATTACTCCACATCAAAGGACATTATCACTGGATGTGGTAGCACATGCCTGTAATCCCAATATTTGAGAGGCTGAGGCAAGAGAATCATTATAAGTTTGAGGTTAGCCTGGGCTACATAGCGAGATTCTGTTTTGTTTTTTTTTAAATTTTATTTTAAAAGGGAGTAAAATTAAACACAACAAAACAGGACAGAATGGGACATAAGAAAGCATAAATTTCAAAGCTAGACAACCAGAGATCTTCACTATCTGTCATATTGTCTCTTGTTTTCTTCCAAATGGTTGTCCTTATCTTTGCATATGGAGAGCTCATAATAAATAACATAGCCAATCTTTTCACGAGATGTGTACTTCACTGGTTCCCACTTGCTAAGCAGGGGGAGGGCGGGGCACGGGATGGGGGACAGGACGACATGAGATGTCTGATTCTCAGCCCACACGCAGGCAGGATCACAGTTGCTCCCCAGAGATTGGAAGAGTTCCTTGTTCTCCTGGCACCCTGAGTCAACCGCACTGTGCAGGTCCCGAGGGGCCAGGGTGTCTCCCCTGCAGGCCCCCTAAAGTCCGCCATACTCACCTGCTATTTCTTTCTGATGAATTGACCATTCCATTTCCAAAGTTCTGAAATGGCCAACAGACCACAGAAAGAATTCTCTTTAGGCTCCTGTTTGAAACCAGCAGCTACAGCGATCTGCTGGCCTTGCTTCAGGGCCACAAGATTCTGTTTTAAAAAATGAAGCAACACAAAATAAAACAAAGACAAAGAACATTATAAAAATGTGAAATGACAACTCACCTAATTGTATAAAATATTTACAAACCATAATCTGATAAAGTGCTGGAATCCAAAATACGTAAGGCACTGTTATAACTCAATAATAAAAGACAAATGATCCAGCTACAATTGAGCAAACAAGCTGGGCATGATGGTAATTCCAGCTACTTGGGAGGCTGAGGCAGGAAGAAGGCAAGTTTGAGGTCAGCCTGAGGTACCTAGTGAGGATTAGCCTCAAAATAAATGGGCTGGGGTATAACTCAGAGGTAGAGCACTTGCCTACCATGTGCAAGGCTCTGAGTTCAATTCCTAGGACTACAAAAAAAGCAAAAACAAAGAATTTGAATAGATGTTGCCAGAAAGATGATGTAAAAAGTCCAATAAACACTGAAAATATGTTAAATGTCATTAACTACTGGAAAAAGCAACTTAGAAAATACACAGAAATATCATTTCACATCCAGTAGAATGACAGTATTAATTTTTTAAAAGAAAGAAATAAAATTAAGTGATGGCTAACATATAGAGAAATTAGAAGCCTTATGTATTGCTGGTGAGAGTTTAAAATGGTATAGCAACTGGGTGTGGTGATGCAAATAAGTAATCCCAGCATTTGGGAGGCTGAGGCAGGAGGATTACCATGATTTTGAAGCCAGCCTGGGTTACATGGTGACTTAATTTTGTTTGGTACCAGGTATTGAACTCAGGACCTTGCATTTGCCAGGCAGGTGCTGTGCCACTGAGCCATATTCCTGGTCTTTGGGCTACACAGTGAGACCATATCTCAAAACATAAATGAATGAATGAATAAATAAATACATAAATAAATAAATGTATAGTTACTTTGGGGAAAAGTTGGCAGTCCTTGGGGAGTTAAACAGGATTACTATACGACCTAGGAATTCCACTCCTAGGCATACACCTAAAAGACTTAAAAATACATAGTCACATGAAACTTGTACATGGAGGTGCACTGCAGCATTATTTATAATAACCAGGATGGAAACCGCCCAAGTTTTCATCAGCTGATGAGCAGTTAAATGCAGTATTTTCACATAATGGAATATTAGTCAGCAATAAAAGGAATGAGGTACTGATAAACTACACACATGGGCAAACCTCAAAAAAATCATGTTAAGAGAATGAAACCAGTTACAAAAGGTCACAGATTGTATTATTTTAAGTATAAGAAATGTCTGGGATGGGCTAATCTGTATAGACAGGAAATAGATTAGCGACTTACAGATTTGGGGGAAGGGGAAATTGGGGGGCATGAGGTGTCTTTCTGGAATCAATGATGGGAATGTTCTGGAATTAGATAATGGTGATAGCTGCACAACATTGTGAGCGTAGCAGAAGACTTCTGAATTATAAACTTTAAAATGGTGGATTTTATGTTGTGTGAAATTTACCTCAATTTTAAAATGTTTAAAGTAAATTGGATTTTTAAGAAAATCTCCTCATAAAGAAAACTCTAGGGCCAGATGGCTTCAGTGGTGAATTCTACCTAAATTTAAGAAAGAAATAGGAGCAATTCCACACAAACTCCTCCAGAAAATGAAAGAAAAAGTGACACTTCTCCCCTCATTTTTGAAGCCAGCATTATGCAGATGCCCAAATCAGACAAAATATTTGATTATAAGATTACAAGAAAAGAAATTAATCCCTAATGAACATAGACACATAGATACTTAACAAAATTTGAGCAAATCAAATATAGCAATAGAGAGAAAGGGAAATGAGGCATGACCAAATCAAGTTTATCTCAGGAATATAAGGTTTGTTTACCACTAGAAAATCAATCAGTATAAATTCACTATACTAACGCAATTTTTAAAAAAACTATATGACCATCTCATTACATTTATAAAACTATTTGACAATTCAGGAGCGGGGATTTAGCTCATCGGCATAAGTGCCTGCTTTGCAAGCGTGAGGTCATGAGTTTGATCCTCGGTACCAAAAAAAAAATTCAAAAGCCAGTCTGCAAACTAGACATAGAAAGCCTTCAAACAACACATACAAGGTAACTTAATAAAAGAGTTCTATAACATAATGCTTAACACCTCCCCTCTGAATTGGGAATAGTGAAAAATGTCCTTCTCCACCATTTCTGTTCAGCAATTTACAGGATGTCCTAGACAGTACAAAGTGGATGTAATAGACTCCAAAGACACGGCTGGGCGCGCACCTGTATCACCACGCTCTTAGAGGCTTGGCAGGAGGACTGCAAGATAGAGACCAACTCAGTTTAAAGACCCTGGGTTCAACCCCCAGTGCTGCCACCAAAAATAAAAATTAAAAAATAAAAGAGGCATACAGATTGGAAACTGTCTTTACTCAGAAATAACATGCTCACCTCATCTGAAAGTTGTAAGGGTTCTGCAAAAAGCGAGCAATACTAAGAGGTGAGCTCAGTAAGATCACATAATACAAATTCAATATACAAAAATCAACTACTTTTCTATATACCAGCAGTAAATAACTTGGTAAAAATATAAACATACTATTTATAATAACATCAAGAAGCTTTATTTCTTAGAGATAAAATATATGAGAGGAACTCTGTACAGATAAACTACAAGTTGCTATGAAAATTTTAAGAATTAAGTGAGAGGGACTGGGTAAATAACTCAGTGGTGCAGCATCTGCCTGGCAAGCATGAAGTCCTGAGTTCGATTCCTAGTACCTCACCCCCCAAAAAATTAACTGAAAAAATATACTACACTCATGAATTGAAAGATGCACTCTGTCAGTTCACTCTAAATAAAGTTATTTGTAAAAGAAAACTCCAATAAAAATGTCAGTTGGCTTAAAAAATTTTTTTTGTAGAAGTTGATAATCTGACTCAAAATATATGTGGAACTGGAAGCAATCTAGAATAAATGAAGCAATTTTGTGAAAGAATAACAAAGTTGGAGAACTTATACAATCTGACCTCAAGACCTCTTACAAAGCCACATAAGCAAGGCAGTGTGGTACTCACATAAAGGAGAGTCCAGAAGTGGACCCATACCAATATGGTCAGCTGACTTTTGGCAACCCACCCACTAGAATGGCTAACATTAACAAGTGTTGGCAAAGTTGTGAAGCTGCAGACCTGTAAAATGACACAACCACTTTAGTGGTAGGGTAAATATGTATCCCTACAAATTTACTCATTGTGTACATATTATGGAAGGAAACTACCATTTATGGCACCTGTACCATACTACTTATCAAACCCTTCTCACATACTACCTCGCTTGCACGATGAGAAATCGAAGCATCTCAAAGGCTCAAGGGCTCTCAGGCAGGTTAAGAATGTACATCCTACAGTCTTTAGCCTTGGTTCCATTTCCACCTATTATTCGTTATATAACTTTGGGCATGTTACCTGAAACTCCTGGAGCCTCAGTTTCCTCATCTGTATAAATGAATGATAGCAGTAATGATGCAAAGCTTTGCTAAGTAAATGAGAGCTGCACAGCCAAACTTAGCACTTTATGAGACAGGATAAATCCCCAATAAATAATATTTGTAATTAAGCTAGGAAGAGACTAGATCAAAACCTTCCAGGACTCCCATCAGACTCCAGCTTCCTCCCTTGAAAAGGGAGCAGGATGCCACCGGATCTGTACCTAGAAAGGATGCTGTAACCCCCTGGGTTGGCCATGCCTGTGGGCTCATGCCCTTTATAACATGTGGGTATCTATGATGGCTGTGGCGATGACTCCTTATTTTTTTGCAGCACTTGATGGTTTATAAAGCTCTTTCGTATGCACTATCTCATGAAGCAGGCATTGTTACAAAACCATTTTATAGATGAAGGAACAGAGAGGGTGGAGAGACATTTTGTGGCCAGTGGAGAAGGGCTGAAACCCAGGGTCCTGGCCTTCCTGGCGGAGGTGAGGACTGTCCTGCTGGTCACTTGTTCTCCCCCTGAGCCCGAGTGCTGGTCTGCAGGGGTAGAGGGAGATCTGGTGGGCTAGGCACAAGGGCAGGGCTTGGTGCACATCAGTGATAGTGAGTGGCGCTTGCCTCTGTCCTGCCCAAGAGTCCAGGCCTCACTGGGCAGTGTCCTCATGAAGCCAGTGTGGAGGGGCAGGGAAGTCAGCTGACCACCCCCCAGGAGGCTCTACATACAAGTACATACATAAAGTTAGGGAACAGGCCAGGTGTGGTGGCACAAGCCTATAATCCCAGCACTCAGGAGGCGGAGGCAGGAGGATCACTGTGAGTTTGAGGCCAGCCTGAACTGCATAGTGTGTCAGAAAGACAATAAATAAACAAATATTTTAAAAATTAAAAAAAAAAATAAAGTTAGGGAACAGGCTAAGTAAGCCTGAACAGAAGAAAGCAGAAGTTCCTGGCAGCCTGTGGGTAGAGGGTAGGACAGGAAGGACCAGCCACGCCTGGGTGCAGGAATACTGCCTGTCTTGACTTGGCTCCATTTACACAGGTGTGTGAAGATGTGAAATCATAGGAATCGTCATGGGAATACATCACTGAAGATCAGTGTGCTTTGCTGTACACAGGTCATTCCTCAATTTTGTTTTTGTTTCCATTTTCAGTACAGGGAATCCATCTCAGGAGCATTTTACCACTGAGTTACATCCCCAGTCCCTTTAAAACTTAATTTTGAGACAAGGTTTCACTACGTAGCTTACACTGGCTTTGAATTTGCAATCCTCCTGCCTCAGCCTCCTGAGTAGCTTCCATTACAGATATGTGCCACTGTACCTGACTATACCTCAATTTTTAAAAATTCTTCCAAATCTAAACAGAAGGAAATTCCAAAAAGCATCTCCCTTAATCCCTTAACCCTGTGGGAGCTACCTAACACCACTGTGGTTAAGGATTTAAGCATGAAGAGGCTCCATGAGCTAGTGGGCCTAGAGGCCTGGCCCATCCTGCAGTGTACCCGAGAACCACGTGTGCGCAGAGAGCAGTGCGGGTCCTGAAAGCTGCAGAAACCTTCCTAGGTGACGATAGCTTCCTCCAACCCGGTTTAACGGTCCTCTGTGGTGGGACCCAGAGGGTTATAGCATTTAATTCTCTCCAGTGAGGGCAGGCGTTTCCATTTCCCGCCCTTGTTTTCAAGGGCTGATTATTTCCCAAGACCATTCCATTAGCCTTCTGTTGTGTTCATCTTGAGGTAAGTGGGAAGGGAATTTCAGCAGCAGCTCCGAGAATGGAATAGGTCTCTCCCCTCTATCCAGCCTTTTCTTTTAATGGAAAAATGGTAAAACAAAATTTCATAACAAAATATTAGGAGACTAATAATAGTATCTTTGGACTATTTTTAACCTAAGTGCTGAATAAATATTAGCCTGCAAGCAGACATAAACCTGGGCACGAAACAAATACAGGCTAATTACAGACGGCAAAAACTATTAAAATGCAAGTGAAAGTTACAAAAATTAAAGTGGGATGTTTCAGTATTCCTCTTTCATAATTAGTCAGTATTAGTCATGAAAAAGAAAGACACAAAACAGATTTAAATAATACAATTAAACCACCCAAACACACACATATATACTTTTTTTTTTAATGTTGGTTTTTTTGAGACAGGGTCTTGCTATGTAGTTCAGGCTTTAACTTGATTATGTAGCCTGGGGTTGAAGGAAGAGCAGGGGAATGGGAAAAAAAGAACCCTCCCAAAACAAAAATCAATGCTATTTGTTTAAAAAAAAAATAGAAGTGATATTATAGAGACAATACTAACCGTGAGGTGAAACATGAAAGCCGAGGGATAGGGATATGGGATTTCAAGCAATGTGTTTCTGCTTTGTGCATTTTTAGGTTTTGTTTTGTTTTGTTTAGACAGTCTCATTATGTAGTTTAAACTGATCTCGAATTCACTATGTAGCCCAGGCCAGCCTCAAACTCACAGCAATCCACCTGCTTGGCTTTCTATTTACAAATTTTTATGAAGTTTTTCTCTAGACCTAAGTGTGTTTGCTCATTTTAAGGCATTTTATTCTGGAAAGTTCAAATATGTACAGAAGTAAAGCTGGGTGTGGTGGCATACACCTTTAATCCCAGCACGTGGGAGACTGAGACAGGAGGATTGCTGTGAGTTCAAAACCAGTATGGGCTGCACAGTGAGTTTAAGGCCAGCCTGGACTACATAGCAAGATCTTGTCTCAGCAAAACAAATCAAAACAAAATTTAAAAGTAGAGATTAATGGTTCATGTTTCTGATATAATCCAATACAATGACATTAAAATTATTCCAGAAATTCAAATTACAGTCATCCATTGGTATTCACAGCAGATTCATTCCAGGATCCTCCAGATCCCCCAGTGCAGATGATTAAGTTCTTTATGTAAATGTAGTATTTGCATTCAGCTTCAGCACATCCTCTGTGGACTTTAAATCATCTCTGAATTACTCACAACATAAATGCTACATATATAGTTGCTATACTGTATTTTTAGGGAATAATGTTAAGAGCAACGTTTGCATGTGTTCAGTATAGACGCAATGTTTTTTCAATATTTCAATCTTCGATTGCTTCAATCCAAGAATATAGAACCCACAGACACAGAGGGTCAAATGTGTAAAGAAGTTAATCTCATACTTGACCCTCAGATTGAAATCAACTAAAATAAAAAATTAAGTAGAAGATAATGAAAAGGAATATTTTCATTCATTGGTCCAGGCTGCCTGTACTGCATGTTCACAATGTGCCTGGGAGGTGAGAGGTAAAGAAGACACAGACTCTATCCTCAGGGCGCTCAGAATATTCATGATGCGGATGGACAGAAATAAGTGAGTGACTGTGAAACGTCATGCAGTGAAATATGCTCGATAGACCACGGAGGCTGATGGAGAGGGAGAAGGAGGGGGAGAGCAAGGGGGAGAGAGAAAGGGCTGTTGCGATGGGGAAAGTGGGCTGGGCTCCATGTGGGCTCGCCAACTGAGTCCCACAGGCAGGGAAGGTTCCCGGGGCACAGTATGTGGACAGCTTTGGATGAGGCAGGGCAGTAGCCAGGAAGCTGACCCTGGAGAGGGTGAGCTGTGTCTTTTTGGGACCAGTGCCTGCGGCTGGCTGAGCTTGTGCTCAGAGTGGGAGCAGCAGGGGCAGGGTCAAGCCTAGGCCTGCCCCTTAGATGCAGCCTGAGAGAATGGCTTCTCTGGGGTTGGGGACAATGTGACTGCTGCACCCAATAAGCAGGCTGGCTGCCTGGGAAAGCTGGGCTACTGCCTGGCAGGGTGATACCTGGGAATCACTCTTCACATCTCCTGGATGGTAGTAACAGCAGATCCTTAGCTAGCTGTCCAGTAGCTTCCCTCACAGCTACTGGGGCAGTGTGTGTCACTACATGGTCTTTCATATATTCACTTACTGATTTGCTTGTTGTCTGTTTGCGCATTGGGAACATGAGCTTCTTGGTAACAGGGACCCTCAAGGAGGAAATAAGTGGCTCCAGTTTGCACCTGATGAGCTGGCAGGCCAGTCCTTTCCCCAGCACTGTACCTGGGATTCCCACAAGGGACATCAAGTGGGGTGGGTGATAATGGCTCGGAGGTGGTTGGGGCTGTGGGAAAACACTGGCAGGGTGATTCAGGATTCTCATCTCCAGCAGTGAGACTGGAGACTCAGTTGCATGTCCTACCTGCCCTGCAGGGTAGACTATACTACCCCATTTTCTAGATAAGGAAGCCAGAGCTCAGAGTTTGAATAACTTGCCTGAGGTCACATAACTAATAGGGCACACAGCTGCTTTTCTCCAGGACCCTGAGTTTTCCTTTCTGCTCTGCTCTACACCCTCCAGGATGCCTGGCAGGCTAAGCTTTTGGCTTGGTTGTAGCTATGGGCAGCTGTTATGTCCGTGGGATGGGTTGGTGAAGGAGCGTTTCAATGAGGATCTAGAGTGAATATTGACACTGGGCGTCTTTGGGAAGTGGAGGATGCTTGAGCCAGATGCTGCTTCACATTTGGGCAGAATAGGATCCTAGGAACATGAGGATTCGAGGATCATGTAAGACCTGGCCAGCCAAAGTCCTCCCGCCCAGTCCTGCTTCCAGAAGTCCTCCTGCACACTCATTCAGGAAGAGGGAGAAAGTGGCTAAAAGGACCATTAACTAAGGGTAACAATCCCAGGCATACCTGCTTGGAGCAGCTGTGGCCTCTCCGTGGTGACAGCATACATAGTGAGTCATCACACGTTGAAGTACCTAGCACCATGTCTCTATGCAGTACGGACTCAATCACTGGTTGCTGCTGTTGCAATGAAGACTTAACTTGCTTATGCAGAAATTGAATTGGAAGCTGAATTTCCTTCTAGGCTGAGACCTGGAGAGTTCTCCAAGATCAGGGCTGTGGGAACCAGATGAGATCTGTTCCTAATGGGGGTCTGTGGAAGATCAACAAGCAGTTCTATCGAATTAGCAGGCCCAACGGACACATGGGAACAGATTTCTTCCTGTGCCTGGACCCTGCCTTACCTCCTCCCTTGGAAATCAGATTATGAGGAGGGCAGGGCCAGGGAGGAGACTGAACTAACATGATTATCAACCCTGGCTTGTGCATCTCAGCCAGGGAGCCAGGCAGAGAGGAGGAGAGAGCAGAGGGAAGCCAGAGAATCTCTTGGGAAATGACAAATCTAGGCAAGTGGACAGGCCCAGCCCATTCCCTGCCATGCTGTGGGGCCTGAGCTCAGCTTAGTGGCTCATCCTCAGTGGTGTCAAGCACCAGTTCTAGGCCCCTTGGATGACATGGGCATTCCTTTTATGGCTGTGATGCCATCACCCTGGCTTCAGTCTCCCCAGTGATGGGATGCTGGCTACTTGTCAAGGTGACCATGTCATACTGACTCAAAGGCAGCTGGCTGCACTTAGCCAAGACTGTTGATGGCTGGTCTTCAATTCACAGATGAGATTTATGACTGGCAGTCACCGAATTCCTGTCCTCCACGTTCACCAGCTCTTGCCCATTGTGAGGTGGACCTTCATCTTCCAGGTGGGTTCTGATTAACTGAAGCTGGGTCACTAGCCCAGTACCAGGCCTTGTGTCCTAACAGCCTCAGGAGTTGCAGGCTCTGTCCTGGGTGCAGTGACCTAGGCAGAGCCACTCATCACACTGTCCTCCAGGGACTGCAGGAAGCTTTTTCTGCCTTGTCCCCAGATGGGAACAAGGTGGCATGCTGCCCTGGCTGACGATGATGGCTAACTGGGCAATGTAAGAGAGGAAACTAGCCTGAAACAAAGTGGACACACATGGGCAGCAGAACCAGGACACCCATACAGAAAGATATAGAATCCTGATTAGTCTTAATGCTACTATGACATGGAACTTTTCACTTCTGTTGGTGGCCAGTGGATCACCATCATTTCATGCAGTTTGGGCTGCATTTGGTGTCACTTCCATCATGCAAAGCCTTAGGGGCCAAGATTTCTTTCAGGCATCAAAGTGCTTGGACTTCTGGATGGAAATGACTTCTAGCCCGGCTGCCCAGAGACTGCAGCTGCACCCTGGATAAGCCGCCACAGGACATACCCACTCTGTTTTCACAGTGTGTGTGTAACAGACTGGGAAACTCTTGGGAGAGTCCTCTCATTTCCCACCTATGTCAGTGAGCCAAGCGGGATGGTGATTTCCTAGGCCATACCGCGGGAGCCCAGGAACAGAAAATGATGTGACAAAGGAGAGCAAGTGCCAACAGCTCAGCTCAGTTAGTGAGCTACTGCATTGCCTTGCTGGCTGCTGCAGCTCCCTCGGGCTTCTACCACAGGCACGGGAGCCCCAGCGAGCAGACTCACAGCCCATTTCCATTTTAGTTTTTTGGACAAGGGAAAAGATGGATGAGGAAAGTTAGAAAGCAAAGATGGTCAACAAAGACCATCTTACTGAGGGGTACGGGCAAGGCTTACACAGAGTGCTGGAGGGACATCACGTAAGAGGCAGCACATAACCATTTTATTCGTCTTTGTTTCCCGGCACCCAACAACACTGTCTGGGACACAATAGCATTTCAGTCAAAATTATGACTTTATGTCCCATGGTCTGGACCCATCTGCTGATTTCTTCAAACTCATGACTGTATTGGTACTTTTGGTTTTCTGTATAGATAAGCAGGTTAGGTTCTTTTTTTTTTTTTTTTTTTTTTTTTTATACTGGGGATCAAACTCATGACCTCGTGCTTGCAAGGCAGGTACTTACACTGCTGAGCTAAATCCCAGGCAAGGTTCTTGGGATTCAGCATATATCTATCAGTTACTATCTATATGTTAGATACAGTGGCAGTTTTTTATTTTTTTATTTTTTATACCAGGGACTGAACCAGGGCTCAAGTGTGCCAGGCAAATATTGCACCATTGAGTCACACCTCTAGCCCTTTATATGTCTTTTTCTAGTCACACTGCTGATAATAAGCTTCTGGTTGGGTAATGGAACCCCAGAGGTTTTGAATTTCCCTTCCGACTTCCGCTGTGAGGAAAGTGCTGTGAGGAAAGTGTAGGCTGTCAGTGAGCATCTTTAGGCAGTGGAGGATGTGGCCGGCGGCCAGCAGCGGAGGTAGCCAGCCAGCCCTCCTAGAGCCAGTTTGAGCAGTCTTTTTTTTTTTAAATCGGTATCAAATTCATGACCACAGGCTTGCAAGGCAGGCACTTATGCCGCTGAGCTAAACCCCCAGCCCTCTAGAGCCAGTTTGAAGTCAGCTCCAGGGACCTCTTAGCTAGTGCTGGGCATCCAAGCCTGAGGAGTAAGTGGCCACTTGAGGGCAATGGCCTGTGGCCAGGGTCAAGGTGGGTGAACCTCACCCAGTTCCTGCATGAAACCAGAAGCATAAAGAGGAAGCACCCAAGGGCAACCCATGTGAGCATTCTGCCCTTCTTTTCAGTTTTTCTTTTTAAACATCTTTATTGAGATGCAATTTGTACACTACGAAGTTAACCCACCTATAGTACACAATTTGATGATTTTAGTATATTCACTGATTTGTACAATCACTGCTGCAATCTAAGTTTAGAACATTATCATTGCTCCAAACAAAACCCCAGCCATTAGCAGTCACTTGAATTCCCCTTCC
Organism: Dolichotis patagonum; assembly: GCA_004027295.1. Lineage (NCBI taxonomy): Eukaryota > Metazoa > Chordata > Mammalia > Rodentia > Caviidae > Dolichotis > Dolichotis patagonum. The sequence continues at coordinate 33,009 of PVJX010010075.1, forward strand.
CGCAAACCTTTCCTTCCTTAGGCAAACCTAATCTACTTTCTGTTTCTATAGATTTGCCTACGCTGGACATTTCATAGAAATGGAGTCACACAACATACAGTGTAGTCTTTTGTGACTGGTTTCTTTCACCTACATGTTTTCCAAGTTTATCTATGTTGTAGCACGAATCAGTACTTTCTTCCTTCTTGTGACTGAGTGACATCCCACTGATGGATATACCATATTTTATTTATCCATTCATCAGATGATACATTTGTGTTGTCTGTTTTCTGGGTGTTATGAATAGTTCTACTATGAATATGTATATACAAATTGTTTTGGTGTGGTCTTCTCTCTTTTTTTTTTCCGGTCTTTTTGATACAGGGTCTTGCTAGCAGTTTGGGCTGACCTTGAACTCACTTTGTAGCCCAAAGTCTTGAAATTGCAAGGCTCCTCCTAGCTCAGCCTCTGGAGTTCTGGGATAACAGGCATGTGCCACCATGCCCAGGCTGGTGGGGTCTTCTCGTGACTTAGGTCTTTTTCCCTGTCCTCACATAGGTAACAGCTCTACTATATGGGGTACTGTAGATCTTTTATGTGTTTATGAAACAATGAGTATTTCTCTCTTGCACATATGTATTTTCCATTTATCTACACAGTACTGTAAATAATGCTTTAGTTTTGTTTTTTTTTTTATACCGGGAATTGAACTCACGACCTCATGCTTGCCAGGCAGGCACTGAGTCACTGAGCTATATTCCCAGCCCTGGCCTCTGCTTTAGTTCATATTCTGTTACTCCCTTTACTCAGCACTGTGTTTTTAAGATTCATCCGTGTCGCCATGAGTATGTCTGATCATTTCCAACAGCTTCGCAGCCCCCAGGGGTAAGCTGCACATCCACTTCCTCAAGGGTGAATACTTGCTCCCCTCAGCAACCAGGCACCATCCAAACCTGCAGTGTACAGCCCCATGCCTGTCTGCTTCAGGACCCCGGGAGGACTAAAGCACATGTTCACGAGTGGGGTGAAGCTCATAGAATACGTGCACACCTCCTTTGAGCAATGCTGGGATGCGAATAGTCTTTCCCCTGCCAGTGGGCAACAACTGGAGACACGAGGAGACAAAACAGTTGTTTTTGTCCATTTTCACCACACACACAAACAAGAGCTAAAACATTCACCATGCAGGTCTTCAAAACTCCAGGGGCTCAGCTCTGAGGTGCATCTGCCTTCTCATCTCTGTATTTCATGTCTCACACTGCTTTGCCAAGCATCTGGAATATTGATTCCTTTCAATTGCTCTGGTCTTAGTGAGGTTTTTCTTTCTCTTTCATGGATCAAAATTTTGAAGGAAAACTATTGTCCCAAGAACATTAATTTGTTTAGGGGGTGCAAGGATCTTTTTTTTTTTTTTTTTGGTACTGGGGATCGAACTCATGACCTCATGCTTGCCAGGCAGGCACTTAAGCCACTGAGCTAAATCCCCGGCCCAGGTGCAAGGATCTTTGACCTATAGTGACTGCTTTTGTGTTTTGTAACTGGAAGAAGTGCTAGGAAGGAACTGGTTCCTGAAACCCTCCCTGGCTCCAAGGAAGAGAAGGAAAGGGGGAATTCAAGTTGTTTGCTGCGAATTTTCACCTCTGATGCTGGTAGCTTCCCTGAGAGATTAAAATCCTCCTGGGTAGAAGAACCTGAGACATTTCTTAGGGAAAGGTTTCTGTACTTTGGAACAGTTAACCATCTCAGCAAGTTCAGGGTTCTCACAACACTGGGGGTCCCAGAGGAGTAGTTTCTTTTTAAAAGACTCACCCAGAGCTACTCTATATCCCTACAGCCAGGGAGCCTCTTACAGGACAGATGAGCTTCCTGTGAAGATTCTACTGGTCTGTAATGTGAGCCACTTCGCCCTCATTTTGGTTCTCTGAGTTTGGATTTCTTACAGTAGATTTAAAGTGCAAGCCACAGCCTGCACTTTAGGCTGCTCCAAGGCCCACGGCTGAGAGTGACCCAGCAATGTCCCTCTCTGGTCTCAGCAGACACTGGGAGCTGCTGCCCCTTGCGCCCCTCACCAGCTTCTGGTTTTCAAATTCTAGCTCTATAGAGCTGCTTCTGTGGCTGTCTGAACTCAGAAGTATTCAGGACAGAAAGGGAACACTGAATTTCGTAACATTGAACTGCATTTCTATGCATGTTCTCATAAGTGCTGAAAGAGAGTATATTAGGAAGGGGAAGGGCCAACTCCAACTTGAACCAAAAAGTCTCCATCATCTCACTTGACACAGATAAGCTGATTATCTCAAATGAAGACATAGCTTGACTTCTTTATGCCTGCTGCCCTAGAATTCTAGTGTATCCCATAAATTTGACTTCTTGTTTGAATGAGACCCCAGAGGCATGTCCTTGCTCCTCTGCCTTTTCAGGGGTCCCATCCCTCCAGCCAGCTCCCCTTCTCCCATCATCCAGTGTACCAATATCAGGATCAGCTGGTCAGCTCTTTCCTTTCCTTACTTTTTCCCTTCCTGTTCTCCCTCCCTTCCTGCTCCCTACTTCGTTCTTTCTGAGTGGATGTCAAGAACTCACCTTTTCCCAGAATTCCTCATTTCACGTCTATTAACCTGGAAGATGAAAGGTATAGGTGTAGCACTGAGCAGGCAGTGGGACCAAATCCTCACCCTTCAAGGATAACTTGTCTTCTGGTCTTAGGTAGTCACCTCTTAGAAAAGGTCTTATTCACCTACTAGACTCAATATGGGGGTGGGGAAGAGGGTGAGTCAGTGGACTGAATGTAGCTGCTGGTTCTAGACTGTGGCAGCCTTCCGTGGGATATACTCAGCAGGGCCCATGGCTGGACATTTCTGTGGGTCTCTTCACAGGATAAGTTAGGGGCAGGATTTGGATACTGGCCTTTGTGCCAACTCTCACCCCCATCCATGGGTAGATGCAGAATGAGGCAAAGCTAGGCCAGCTGTCCACCTGCTGGTGCTGACCACCTCTGCTAAAGCTAAGCTTGGCAGCTTCTGCTCCTAGGACCTAAACCAGACAGCTGCTTCAGAAATGAAGTGCCAGGGAGCCTTCTGAGCAGGGGCGTTTAAGAGTGCAGTGAAGACAAAGGAATATGAGCTTATCACAGCTAGTCTGAGGAAAAGATATTCCTGGAATCCAAAAGTGAGGAAGAGAACAGTGACATGCACCAGTCTTCCTGGACCTGCATCTGGGTAGATTCCGTTTAAAACTCATCCTTTCCTTTCCTGGCCCTCTCTTACTACTTGAAAGGCCTCTCATTCTTAAGCCTTTGCATATCTAAGAGCTAAAAATTCAACTCCCACCCTCTGGTCGTTTTATCTTTTTCCCCAGTCCCCAGCGTGTTAACTGCTCTTCTCTGAAAGCCATCCAAGGGATTTATTTACATCTCCCAGATGCTGAAACAGGAGGACAGCATTCAGCAACCCACAAGTGATGAGAGCTGGTAAGAGGTGCAGCTGAGTATAAGACCACTGTGTTGATATTCTGGGGCAAAGGTGGTCCAACCTCCAATTCAGTTCTGACTCTCTCTTTTTTTTTTTTGCCAAAGCCTCTACCCAACTGAATCTTCTCTTTACAGGCCACTTTCAATCCCTTACTTCTGCTGCATATTTTAATCAAAGCCCCAGCTGGAATCAGCACAGGTAGGAAGGTCTGGTAAGCGCCTTTTCTACCAAGAACCATACTGAGGGAGCAGCAAGATGTGAGGAGAGCAGCACCCTCAGGGGACAGGCCCACCACTGAAAGCCCTCTGCTTCTCCATCACCAAAATGAAGCGGAACCAGACTCTGCAGCTACCTGCCCTGTCCCTCCTTCAGAGTCCGCTTAGAAATGCTTAAGCATTGACTCTTCTGTGGCCTCCCGGTCTCTGCTGTGCTCTGGCTTCTCTTGTGGCACATGTGTTTTATTTGAAAAGCCTTTCCCTTAAGCGTAATCCCATTGCTTCTTTTCCACCAGCAATGTGGAGCCCTTTCCGCTCACGGTTCTCTACTTGCCCTCTTCAAGGGCTATGTGCCCCTGGATCTCCTGTGCTGTCCTGAGCGCTTAGGGGCCGGCACTGAGCTCTGATCCTTTTCCTTTTGGCCTCCTCAGACTTCCTCCCTGTTGGTTTTTTATGGTTTAACTTCTTGAACTATATATTACAGTATCTTACTGCACCTCCCCACCACCCCCACATGGAAAGCTCTGATCAGCGTTTTCTTTTGGCATGCTGGGAGCTTTTCCATGGCATGTCCATTTTCTGGGTCTTAGGGCTGGCCCAGGGCCAGGTCAGGGAATTTCAGCTCTGAATGCCAGAAAGTCTTTGCTGTTCCAGCTCCTGAGGTCTGAGTCCTCTCCAGCACCACCATGTTGACCAGCTTTGTACAATCTGCCACTCCTCGCTTCAGTTCCTGCAGACCTGCTCCATCAGCAAGGATCTATGGGTCTTCTGTCAGTTAGCCTTCTTTTAAGCTCCCAGCTCTCAGAGTTGGCACCTAAAGTCAGGGCTGGTGGCAAAGACTCCAAACTCAGCTTTGACAGGTCCACTGTAACTCTTTACCTAGGGTTTCAGGTTAATGCTGGGTAACACAGAGTACATAATTTCTCTGAAGAACTTACTTTGTAGTTCTTGGCTGACCTCATCCAAAAAACCCTCCACGTGGTATCTGTAATAAGCAACACACACACACACACACACACACACACACACACACACACATTGGAGACGAGGTCTTGCCATTTCCAGGGTGGCCTTGAACTCCTGGCTCAAGCTGTCTTCCTGTTTCAGCCTCCCAGTGGCTGGGACACTGCACCTGGCTATTTTGCTTTTATATAGAGCTTATACTGTAGGTGTGCTCACCTGATCCTCTGACAACATGCTGAGACAGGTATTCTTTCCCTATTTTATAAAGGAGTTTGAGGCTCTGAGCAGTTGTGTACCTGCCAAAGCTCATGGTTCAGCAGGTTGCAGTGGGCACTACAGAGCTATCTCAAGAATGACGATGAGGGCTGGGGATTTAGCTCAGTGGCTTAAGTGCCTGCCTGGCAAGCGCGAGGTCATGAGTTCAATCCCCAGTATCAAAAAAAAAAAAAAAAAAAAAAAAAAAATGACGATGAATCAGTCAGATTTAGAGAGCCCTCTGACCACCAGGAACCAGAGTGCAATCAGATTCTGGAGCTGACAGAGATTGGTTTCTATTTCCAGGGGCATGGGTGACTTGCCCAAGGCTCATGCAGCTACTGTACTTCCTTGCACTCACTGTCTTATCTTGCTAGTTCAGTGCTATTTCTACCACATCCACAGGTCTCTCTTAGGAAGAAAAGAACTTGGCCTTCACATATAAGCTGGGGTCATGGAGAAACTAAATGTAGTAAGACACTGGCTCAGACTTGAAACTGGAAAAAAAAAAAAAAAAAAGCAGGGGCAGGCACCAACTACTGTCAACAACCAGGCTAGGAATAGTCAAGCAGGGGGATATTATATCACTTTATGAGAGCCTATGCCAATCACCAATAACCACACATTCACCTTTATTATTATTGTTATTTTTTGTGGTACTGGGGACTGAGCCTTTGCAGTGAGCCAGTGTTTTTAAAATCCTAGCCCTGTTTTTAAAATCTCAAGACAGGTTCTTGCTAAAGCACAAAGTTTCTTGAATTTTGCAATCTGTCTCAGCTTCCTGGAGTGCTTGGGATTACAAGTGTGCCCACTCACCTACCTGTCTTTGGTGCACATTTAAGTGTTTTCAGATTTTATTTACTTTTCACATTTAAGTATGTTGGTGTTCAGGTAGTTATACAACTTCTCCCCTCCTCCACAATACTTATGTATTTTAGACGAGAGGTCTGTTAAGTATTTTCTCAAACCAGTCCTGCATTTGTGTTAACTTCCACTGAAAACTGGAGATTGAACTTGGGGATTTTAGTTGGAGAATCTTGAATGTCCAAGAATTTTAGCGGCCAATCTCAATGCATGCTGAGCATGTTACATGGATCTAGGAAGCTGCTGACCTACCACTTCATTCTTTCCATTGCAGGCTTCTTGATCCTCTTACTCCGACTTCCCCAGACAAGAACTTCATGCCTGAGGACTCTCCATGGGTACCTAGATTCCTCAAGTGTTTTGTTATCTTTCTTGACCTTTAATGGGACACCAACAGGTAGACTGACTTGAAACCAGCAGTCTGTACTTGAGCTGTATTAGTCCACGAGCCCATGGCTTTGGACAAAAGGAGCTCCCAATGTAATACGAAAGACTGGATATACCATTTCCTTTCAACATAAGCTTGGCAGCATTCTTCTGCACAGCCCAAGTAGACATCATTGTCAACTGAACGAAGAACCGCTTGTCCCTGGCCGTATTAGTATAGGGTGCCCTATGGTTATCTTTGCTTGTAAGTCTCCATCCTGAGCATTGTACTAACTTTGTACTAATAATGACACCCATTAGGGTGCAGCGGGTAAGATTTTTTAATATATGCTTTCATGCTGAAAGTGCTAGTTCTTTAAAAAATTAAAAATCACTTTTAGTTTGAATTCATGTCATTTAATTCCACTATAGGCAGTGAATGGACCGATGAGCATTCCGACTGGAATATCACACCTGAGAGAACCATGCAACTTGTCAGAGCCATTATCCTGCAGCTGGGAGCAAGTCTAGACTTATCCCAGTACATGGCCTATGCAGACCATGGGGTATGGGCAGTCTCCCTTTGGAGGTATCTGTTTTCTTGACAAAAGTCTTAGTTGGCAACAATATTTAGGTAACTGTAGTGGGCAGCTTTACAGTTAATGAATTTTGTTTTCTCCCTAAAGAATGAAAGTGCAATGTATGTCTGAAGCAGGTCAGCAAAAGCAATTTGGACACATCAGAAAACATTTTGTGGGAAACAGTTTTGTTACTTTACTGCAACGCTCCCTCAATTTTACTTATTGAAAGTGTCAGTTCCAGGGTTTCACTCTCCTGGGTCCCAGTAAACCTGGGAAAGGCGATTAAGTAGATACCACCTCCTTAACCTGTATTTTGTTGTCAGATACATTTGTCTCAATACCTAGAAGAGACAATGACCACTGTCACAGATCTAGTGTGTCTTCTAGTCTTCAATATGGTTTTGAATCAAGTTTTCAGCTGGGTGAGAATTAAAACAAGAAACAAAGAAAGGTGGAAGGGTGTCTAAGCAATCAAGTCTTCCCTGGAAGAGAAGAGGAAGACAGGAGAAGTGAATTACAGGTTTATTTGCATGTACACAAGAGAAGAGTTAACGTAGCCAGATGAGAAGAGGCCGGGCTGTGAGGAGGTAAGGCTTCAGCAGAGGAAGGCACCTTGACAAACAAGAGACTCTTGGCTTATTAAATCAAACGCAGTTGGAAACTTCATTTGTCCCAAGCCAACAACTTGAACTCATTTACCTATTGTCCTCAGGAATCATTTACAAAACCAGGTGGGAAATAAAGTGGAGAGAAATAGTTTTACATATCTGGACCTGTCACTTAAAACTGTAGTACCAGGTACAAAAAAAAAATATGAGGTACTCCCAAATTGATCTTAATCTAATCAGTGCCATTTGTGTTGCTGGGGAAATACCTACCATGGGAGAATTTGGGGATTAAGTACACCTCTGAAGTTGGGGCCTCAATTTTACAATATTTAGGCAAAAGGACCCTGGAATACATCAGGTTTCCAGGACCACAAACACACACTGAGATCTCTGGAAGTGAGGACAGAGTGGCTACAGAAGCACCCGTTTCCCAGCCTACCTTGTTGAGTATTTCATGGGGCCTCTCTCTTGCTGAGTTAACCTGGGGTACTGGGAAAAGTTTCTCCCCAAGGATGGAAGGCATCCTTCTAAAAATGATCTTTCTTGGCTTCTAACGTTAATCAAAATAAACTCTCTCTTGAGTACTCAAATGAGAGAAACTCTTTTAATACGAAAGACTAAGTTTGGCATTTGGGAACTGTAACTATCACTAGCTAGTTCCCAAGGAAATGCTACTTCTTTATTCTCTAGAAAATATGTGGATTGTCTAGAGAGGTCAGAAAAGGCTACCTGCTGATTAAATAAATGTAAAAGGACTGGTTATGCTAAGAAGGGGAAGAGAAACACACATTGAGTGGTTGCAGCTTTTTTGTATATAAAGGATTACAAAATTCCAATTTAATACATTTTGGAAAAGCAAATGTAAAATAACTTGGGCTTATAAAACCAGAATTTACAATTATCTGTGAATAGTTAAAGACAAATCATAGAACCATTTTAATTACAAATCCAAAGTACTTCTATGTTGGTTACAGAATCACCATTCCACTCCCCAGGAAGAGTCTGGGTGTTGGACAGTACACATCCCACTCTGCCACACTCCTCACACCTTCTCCTCCACAGTGCTCTCGCTCCCAGCCCCATCACACAGATACCAGGCACACCCCCTTCTGCAGAACTGAGCAAGACGGCAGCTCCTCTTGGCTTACACTAGCCCTGTCCTCCAATAAAGAACTCCCTCCCCCAGCATCTGACTTCATCCAAGTCTCAGCCTCCACAAGCTGTCTGCCCTTGGTCCCAGTAACAGCAGGACAGGTCCTTATCTTAAAGGAATGCTGGGTCAGTGAGACCACACTAGCCTCACATTAGGCCTTCTCTGTGCCAACCCCAGGTGGGTTCTAGTTGCCTAGTACCTTTGTGATTAAGAAAAGTATACTGTTTTCTCTCTCTCGTTCCTTCCCAGTATTCTGCTTTTCTTGATGTCTGTGCCAGTTAAGACATCTGATCATTCTTGTTAGGTCTTCCTGACTTGCACACCCTTCACTGATAACTGAGTAACCATAACCATCACCATTACAGTGCTAAGAATCTTCTTGTGGCCCTTCCCCCTCTCAAACATTATCTACCTCAACAGAACTGAATTTCCTTTGGGAGTCAAGAGTTAAACCAAAGACTCCTCTCTCCAAAACCTCTGCTTCTTCTTACCAGACCTACTCGATAAGAATCTGTCACTTTAAGAGATGACTACTGCTCTGCAAAGGTCAGTTAAAATACCACAGCTTCTGTCAACTGCAACTGCAAGGGAGGACACCAGTCCTTCCCAATGGTTCTGGGTCGAATTAAAAGAATATGGTATCAGTCTTCTCTTTACTACACTTCTTCATTAACACACCTCTAACACCCACTGTAGTAGTCTGGACACAAAGCTCTGGACAGCTGTCCTCTCCTTCTTAGTGTGCCTAATCTCCAGCAGATGGAGCCAAGGAAGCACCAGGCCTTTTGGGTACCTCTTCAGAAATAGCACCTAACCGGTTAAAGTGTGTTATCTGTGACTAGTCATAATTTATGACACTTTACAGCACTGCTCAATTTGCAAACAATGAAATTCATCAGGGATCTATATTCTCTTAAACCTGACCATAAATACTAACCTCTTTTTGGCATTAGAAATGCCTCACTTTTAGTATCTTATATTATACCCTCAATGAAGAAGCACTACTTAGAGAAAACATGGAAGGTTTAAGAAAGGAACCATGATTTCCTCTCTAGCAGAGCCAATGGCTGAAGGTCTGTTTCTATTCTCCAGGGATAAACCTACAACTTAATGGCTGCACCATCTCATCTACCAGGCACTCCTCCTTAAGACCTGAACACTACAACATGTGAACAGGGTGAGATGGCAAAAACTAGAGACTGACAGGTCCTTGCTGATGGACAACTAAAAGAAAAGTCTCACGAGACAGTGAGCTCACAAGTGCCAGTGCACGCACACACAGGAGAACAAATCAAATGTCTCAGTGAGGACTTTCAATGACCCTTGCACAGGTGCATGATGCTCTTGTCTCACTAGAAAGGAGTTACTTGACCCCTTCCCCTTTCTTAACACAACACGGGCCAGTGGCCAGCTAGACATTCGGACCCATGGTTGAATATTGAAAAGAAGGGAGCAGCAGCAGACACAAAACTTCAGGCCCTGGTTTCATGTGCCTTTAATACTTTTTTCCTTTCTGCTGTGTTCACTAAACAACATTTTTTGTAAAGCTACTTTTTGTAGCTTTTTGTTTTCCCTTTGTATTTATCATGTTTTTAGTTTCTTCTCTGAGGAGCAATTCTCTGAATCTGTGTCTTCTAACTCAAGTCGGTGCCTTTTGAGGCCACTGTGGCCATGGACAGCCCTGCCGCTGTCTGTGGCTGAGGTGTCAGTGGGGTCCTCTCTTGTTCCAGCACTGGAGGTCTCACAGGCCATTTCGGACCCACAACAATCTTTTTGTACGAGAGTCCCCGTCAGGGGAGAGTTATCGTGGTCAGTGTCTGAGTGTCCTGGGGAAGAGCAGGCTACTGCTTCCAGCTCTCCAAAGTTCTGCCCATTGTTGTGGGGGTGAGGGAGACGGGGGTGTAAGCGTCCGTTGTTGTGGTTGGCACAGATGGTTTCTAGGCTCCTCTCCTCACTGTCATCAGACTGGGTCCTAGAACAGTTACCAGATCCACTGCTCAGAGTAGAGCCGGATGCCTTGGGGATAGGGGGAGAAGCTGGCTCTTCAGCCCGGCTGCTCAGGGCCTTGCTCAGGGCCTTTCCATTGAGCTTCTTTGTTTCAAACGAGTGTTCTACAGAGCCCCCGTTGTTAGTGTCCTGAGAGGTGCCCTCTGGTGCCTCTGCCCGAGAGTGGCTGCTGTGCTCGTGGCCTGGGCCACTGCTGGGACTTCTACTGGAAGTTCCCTCTTTACAGGCATCTCTGCTGCAGCCTTCCGGGGATGGGTCCTGGTTCATCTGAACCATGGCTGTGCTCAGAGAGGTTTCTTTACTAGAAGAGGGGGCAGGAGTGTCCTTGTGACTGGTTCCTGCTCTCCCTTCATCCGCCTCCCCTGCCACTAGGGAGGTCTCTCCATCTTTGTTATTCGAGTAGGAGATATAGGAGTAACGGAGCCATTTGTAAGCTTTATAAATCTTTCGCTCAACTGATTCTATGTCCGAGGTTGGTGATGCCCGGCTGGGCTGAATCTCCAGGGCAGAAGTGCTCCGCTCCGGGGAGGAGGCTGGGGAGGAGGAGAGGTCGTCCACTCTGATCTGCGGGTAGTCGCAATTGTCCTCCCCAATGTAGGTGCTGGTAGGCTTGGTGGGCGCGCCAGGCCTCTCCTCCCGAAGCAACTTCTGCCTCCTCCGTGCAGCGTTTCGCTGCCGGGTGGAGGCTCGGCGCTCGTTCAGCTCCTCCTCATCCTCTGAACTGCTGGAGCTGCTAGAGCTGCTGGACTCATCCTCAGGGCTGGGCGAGCGGGGCCGGGGGAAAAGGTCTGTGTCCAGCTCGACCTCACAGGCATTCTCCTCGGAATCTGACTCATTGGACAAGGCCAGGAGGCGTTTGTCCTGGTAACGCCTCAGAGCTGAGAGGCGCTGCTGGCGAGAGGCTGCATCCTCACAGGTGGGTGCTGGTGGGGCAGACGCTGCCGCAGGTGTGGCGGTGACCCGCAGAGGCCCCAGGTGGAAGGCGGTGTCAGCAGACTCATCCACAGTGGGGGGCGGGGAGCGAGGCAGCGAGGCTGAGGACTCTGAGTCAGTATAGCCCGAGCGCTCGCTGACCCCTGCGTGCAGCTGGAGGATGGTGCTTTCGCTGAGGTCGCTGTCCGAGTCTGAGCTCCAGCCCTCGATCTCTCGGCGAACCAGGGAGTCAAAGAAGGCCATCATCCGGGGATCCTCCTGGACCGACTGGTTGGCATAGTCATGGGACAGGCCACTCCCGCTGTTCAGCACCAGGCTAATGTACTCTTCGTGGGTGTAGAGGCAACGGGAATCATCCTCGATGCGGCCATCGAGGTCTCCGGTACATCCTGGCTGCTTGTATGGGCTCCAAATCTGCACAGATGAAGACAAAAGCAACCAAAACTGACTAGAAAGGATGCCACAGCTGGTGGTGACAAAGCACACCAGGCAGGATTTCCTAGGCCCTCCCCGTTTTTGTATTTTTTAGCTGCTGGTGGTGGCAATAGGGCTACACAATGCCAGCACTCAAAAGGCTGAGGCAGGAGGATCATAAATTCCAGTTTAGCCTGGGCTGCACAGTAAGACCCTTTCTTACAAATAAAACCAAAACATAAAAGTTTACCAGACTTGATCAAGTGAGTTACATAAGAAAATAGGTTTCCAGAGTAATACGTGGGAAAAACCCTGCTCTAGAACATTAGCGTAATTTCATGTCAAGAGACCTAGGTCATGTCTGTAGGTCCTGGATAATCACCTGTCTTTCTCATAATCTCTTTCCCTTCAGTTTCCTCTCCTAGAAGCTTGTAAACTATAACCCCTAGTCCGAGATGATAAAGGGCACCTTTCTGAAGGTTGGCCAATGCACCGAACACTTTCAGAAGGTTGAAACAGTGCCAGAGAGGTACCACTTCTCCTAAGTGAAAACAGAACCAACAGTGCACCTTCTTAAGACACTATTTCAGCCCAGAGCTCTACTTCTCTCTGACTGCAACATTTCTGTTTTTAACTACTGGGAATTGCTTACTGATGCTTGATAAGAATAGCTGGCTGCCTACATTGCAGCTCCCTCTTGGACATGCAGACACCAGTTACCCAGGAGACGGGGTTCTTTTAACCAGGGAGCTGCTGGCTTGCTCCTCAACTTTTCTCTTAACTGCAGGAATAGGTAAGACACACTCCCAGAGGGGCGACTGCGGCCCCACACTTTTAACACTCCTGTGCCCCCTAGTTTGGAACATGGTTCATAGTGAAAGGTGGCAAAACTAGGATTCCAAATCTGGTCCGTCTGATTCAAAGGCCCAACTGCACACATTGGATAAGTTATGCAAAAATCAAGTTCACAGTGATTAAGCTGTCACTGCAAGGAGAATGATTAGTTCCACCTGACTGCCAGACTGGTCCAGAGAGAAGCTTAGTTACATCAGCATATAGCCATGGCAACTCAACGAAATTCCAGGCCACTTTCTTGCCTGACACGCTCGTGTCTATCTTTAGATGGCATCAGACCCAGACAGCAATGGTCCCTCATTCCTCATCCTCCACAAGACAAAGGTTTTGTTTCCCCAAAGATAGCAGCACAGTTTACCTTCTTGTGGGAACTTCCCTGAGGCTCATTCCTGCTATGATCTGCAATTTCTGGGAGATCCTCTCTTTGGAGGACTCCCAGTTCAAAGAGGGCTGAAGAAACCTTCTAGAGTTGCCTCCTTCCCTCCACCAGTTCCCAACTCAGATTCATTTTCCTTCAGGTTTGTTCCTTGTCCACAACTCCTTGATTGTCCTCTCCCCTCTAGCTTTATAATCTTATCCAGGAGGCTTAAGACATTTCTCATATTCTATAGTCGTCAAGAATCACAAGGAAAAAAAAAAGGGATCACTGGAAGAATAACTACAATGTTGACTCCAAAACCTCTGGGTAGGTTACAGGTAAGTGCCAGGACAATTCTTGGGGGGAGGGAGGGACACACAGTACTAAGGATTGAACCCAGGGCCTCACTCATGCTAGGCTACTCCATCACCCTAGGGCTTTTAAAAATTTTTAAATTTTAAGACAAGGTCTTGGAATGTGGCCCAGTTTTGCCTTCAATTTATGATCCTCCTGCCTCAGCCTCCTGAGCAGAATTTTTTTGGGGGAAAGGCCAGGAACTGAATAGTCTTAGACATGCTAGACAAATACTCTTATTATTGGCCTATGGTGCTGTGTCTCTGGTTCTTCTTATTTTGGGTTAATTTATACTGGTAGATTGAACCTAGCGCCTCTGCACTGAGTTACATCTCCAGTCCTTTTATATTTTGAGATAGGATCTCACTAAGTTGCCCAGGCTAGGCCTGAACTTGTGATCCACCTGCCTTAGCCTCCTGAGCTACTGGGATTACTGGTATGTGCCACCATATCCAGCTTAAAATATCTTTTTTGAGATGGAGTCTTGCTAATTTTCCCAGGCTGGCTTTGACTTTGCAATCCTCCTGCCTTTGCCTCCCAAGTCACCTGAGATTATAGTACACACCACCTTGCCCATAAGACAACATATTTTAACAAGCACTCAAGGAGCAGGTACAGTCAATCAGTTTCAAGAAATGCTGGAATATAGTTAGTATAAAATAAGTAGCAAAAAAAGGGTTTGTCTGAAAGGATTCTCATATTTTTTGTAAGACTCAGTGTCTGGGAAATATTTCGACATGGTCTGTAACATGGCTTGAGCTATATAAAGGATGATCTCTGCAAAAAGATGTGTGAATGAATAAGTTTGATGGCTCAGAAAGGACCCAAAAGGCAAACTTGTTAGAAATTTTTGAGGGTCTTACTCTTCTCTTTTTTAGTTTTTTGAGACAGTGTCTCGCTATGCAGTTCAGGCTGGCCTTGAACTCACTATGCAGTCCAGGCTGGCCTTGAATTCACAGAGATCCTCCTACCTGAGCCTCCAAAATGCTGAGATTATAGGTGTGTGCCACCATGCCTGGTTTCTTACTCTTAGTTCTAAGCCAAGTCTTTCATTTTCCCAGTTTCACAAAGGTAACATGCTATTAATTAACAATATTCTCTAATATGAAGATACATCTATTTGTCCTGTCATCATAGTTCAGAATTTATTAACAGAGTACAAAACACTAATGGTGAAATGCTGGCTTAACTACTTCCCGGATCAGTTTTGAGGTTCTAATCTATCCAGCCCCTCATGCTTTTACTTTAGAAATGAAAATCATAGCACAGAAAGTCAGCTTTTATTTGGGCTTGGGAATGCATTAAACCGAGGTAAACTGTTCATTACTGAAGCTTGGGGTAATGGAACAAAACAGGATCAAGAGGCAGAAGACAGGAGTGTGAGTTCCCACTCAGCCCCCAGCTAGCTGGTGGCCTTGGATGAGAGGCTCAGCTCCCTCCTCTAAGCAGTGAATTTGATGGATGTCATCCACTCCCAGGTAGCTAGGGTCCACCTCAAGGGAGTGGCAGCACAGAGTTGTGGAATCAGGTGGGAATCTTGGCCCCACCATGTACTATGGTCCTGAGCAAATGATGTCACCCTTGAAAGCCTATTTCTCAATTGCAGAAATGAGAACTATGAAATGACATCATTTAGTACCCAAGTACCAACAGACCCAGGACTTTCTTTTGGCAAATGAACCAGAGAGCTTTAGAAACTCACTCTCAGAGAGACCTAAACATCAAAAGTACTGACTATCCTTATTATCTTGGTCATCATCCTTAAAACATCAGTTTCAAACATTTGTGAAATTGTCCTTTACTCCAAAACTCATCAACTAAGAAAAAACAGACTATGAAGAATAGCAATGACAATAAAAAACCCTATTTTCGGGCTGGGGATTTAGCTCAGTGGCTTAAGCGCCTGCCTGGCAAGTGTGAGGTCATGAGTTCAATCCCCGGTACAAAAAAAAAAAAAAAAAACAACCCCTGTTTTCCTTGCCAGCGCAATGATACATGCCTATGACCCCTGTTCAGAGAGGGGCTGATGTAGGAGGAGTGCAAGTTTGAGTTCTGACTGGCCAATTTAAAATAAAAAATAAAAATAGGTCTGGGGAAATAGCTCAGTGGTAGATCACCTCTGGGTTCTGTTCCCAGTATGACAAAAACATGACATGAAACAAAAAATGACTTCCTGTTACCTATTAAATGTGGTTAGGTCTGCCTCCTGGGGTAAGGTTCTGAGAAAAGGAAGAGGAACGAACAGTTTTTTCTCTAAGCCTAGTAAAGAGTTTAGCTGAAGAAAAGGATGGAGTTCAATTTTTATTCAATTATTACCCAAATGGAAGGAAATCAAGTGTCAAGCATTTGCATTACTAAGTGACTAGGACAAACATGCTAGATAGAGAGAGTAGGTTCTAAGCCTTCTTCTTTGCATTTACACCAAACTTAGTTTGTCCACCTACCAAGTAAACACGCACACCTAAGATCCTAGGTTGACATTTGAGAGACTGCTACTCTCTCTGACGTGGTGGCTGAACCCTGCCCTGGCCTACCTTCCTGGCTTTATATTCTAGTCCCTCCTCCTTTGTCTTCCTCTCTTTGGTCCAGCATAATCATTTTCTCACCAGGTTTTCCACTGTTTCTGAGTATTTATTCATAAGCGCAATACCTGGCACACAGTAGATAGTGACTAAATACTTGGGGATCCTATGAAATAAATACCCATTCTAACTGGAATGTACTTCTAACTGGAATGTAGTCTATCCATTCATCAAAATTGAACTCAAATATTAACCTATATGGAAATCTCTCCCTCCTTCACAGTACTTTGTATCTCTAGTATACCTGCCTCATGTCTCAGTGTCTTCATTTCTTGTCTATTCTACTGGGTCATCAATTCATAGGGAGAATTGTACTAGTTCTCTTTATCATCACATTTGCCACAAGGTCTAGCACAAATGGCACATATCACAAATATGGGGTGAATAAATGAATATCGAGCCTTTGGGTGGAAAATGCCAGGATTTGCCACATGTTTAACTATAAAACAAATCCAATTTTTTTGCTAAGTGTGGCCAATATAGAAGATCTGTTATGGGTGAAAAGAGGCTGGCCCTATTAACACCAATTCTTCTTAAGGCTAAAAGGTGGCAATGAAGGATTAAGGACAGGAAGAAGGTAGAGGGGAGAGTAAAAATCAGGTCTTCAGCTGGAGCAGAACATGGTATTATTGATCCTCTTTGAGACACTGAGTTCTCAGAAGCAGCAAGGGAGAAAGTGACACTTACTAAAATAAAAATTATCAGGCCAGATAATTCCCAAGGCACTCCTGGGTGGCAAGTCCTCATTTCACAAATGGTAGACAGTCTAGGGTGCCAAAACTCAATGGTCTTTCAGGATGATACAGGCACAGGCAAAGACATGAATTCCAGTAGACAGATGAGGCCAGCATTGCACTTAAGACTCATCTATCTCTTTCCTAGCCCTCCTACAGTGCTGTTTGGTATTTTGAGATAGGGTGTTGTCCAGGCTGGCCTCAAACTCATGACCCCCCTGTATTAAGTCTCCCACAGTGCTGGGATCATAGTTGTGCGCCATCATGCCTGGCACTGGTAATGCTTTTAATGCTGCATAATTCCCAACTAGATAGAGAAAGGGGAAGATACTTGCTAGACAGCAAAGCTGGGAATTCCAAAGCTTTTTATTTTCCCTCTCATTATGGTCATCTGCACAGACTTAAAATTTTTAATGACTAAACATGCCTGCTGGTTCCTATGGGAACCCAGAGCAGTAAGCTCCAGAGAGTCATCTAGATAACCTCACGGAGAAAATATTTTCTTCTCTTTCTTAAGAACTTGGCTAGTTTCCAACCTATGACCTTCAGGGTAAGGACTTTAGTCGACTAAACAATAATTGGGGAGACTTAGCACAGAAGCATCCAGAATGCACAGCCAAAAAGGAATTTGTCTTCTAAAGGAGATGCCCAAGTAGAGAGCTCTCTGAGAAAGAGAATGACGTCAACAGGCCTGGAGAGGATATGTTACAGTGCCAACCCATTAGTCACAGGCCGAGGAGTGAAGGATACAGAGTTCATCAGCTGCCCACTGCCCTTGTGCTACCACGGTGAATGTGGCAGCATGAAAGACTGGGTTCTGTCCTAGCTTTATCTTTAATTAACTGTGGGACCTCAAACTGTTAATTTATCATTGAAGTTTCACCAACTGTAAAAAGAAAAGTTGGTAAAAATACTCCATTCTGTCCCTCTGGGGAAACAAAGTGCAGCCATGAAAGTTAGCTCTGGTCTCTAGGACTAACGAAGCTTAAACAAAGTCAAATAAACATACTTACCCACAGACTAATGTTCTAGCCCCCCCTTTTTAAAATGCGGAGAGGTCTTCACTATGTTGCCAAAGCCAGGTGCAAGCCTGCTGAGGAGCTGAGGTCTAGGTGTGCACCACTGACCCTGGCATCAATGTTTTATTCCTTTCTTTTTTTGTGTGGTGCTGGGGGCTGAACCCTGGGATGCTCTGCTACTAAGCTGCATCCCCAGCCCTTCTTATTTTAGGGCAGGGTCTCTCTTGGTTGCCTCAGACTTGCTGTCCTCCTTCCTCAGCCTACCAAATAGCTAGAATTACAGGTGAGTGCCACCATGCCTAGCTTCAATATTTTATTCCTGATAACTATTTCCTGTCATCAAATACAACTTAACTAAGTCTTTACAAACCAGTTTTTACTTTTTCTCTCAAACTTCCCTCAGCTTACTTTCCCCTTCTGATTTCTAATTTTAAGAAAAAACAAAAAACAAAACAAAGCAAAAGCAAAAACAGGAATTTTAACATTTTTGGGAAGAATATCATTTATCCTCACTTAAAAGTCAAGTCATCACGGGGTCCTCACAAATGCATCATTTTCCCTGTACCTAGTTCCTCAAATGTAGATAAAGGGTTATGAACAACTGGAAATGTGAGTGATCAACAGGGGACTATCCTACTGGCCAGGTAGGGTCCCTCTGCTGCAGTCGTAAACATGTTCCTTGGCCAAGGTAAATTTATTCAAATGATATGCAGCTAGTATGTTTAATATTTGCATCCAAGTAGTCTCAATCACAACTACATGCAGTTTTTCTTTTTAATATCCCGAGACAATGTAGCTATGGTTCTGACAATCACTTGGTATATCTCAATCACTTGCTGTATGTATGCCATATTAGGACAACAATTAATGCAAAGAGGGTGTGGAAGGACAGTGTATACTAAAAGGGATAATGGTTATCCTAAGTTCAGGTGATGTTTAGAAAGCAGAATTCATCATATTCAAGATGAAAGCCCACTGGAAATTTCACAGCATAAAAAGTAGTATCTATTTTTTTTTGTTTCTTTGTTTTGGTACCGGGGATCGAACTCACAACCTCACACTTGCCAGGCAGGTGCTTAAGCCACTAAGCTAAATCCCCAGCCCTAAAAAAGTAGTATCTAGAAGCCACCATCTGTTTCAAAGCCAGGTGATTTTTTATTTTTTCTTTGTTTTCTGAAGTGCGTAATTTTTTTTTTTTTGGTACCAGGGATCGAACTCATGACCTTGTGCTTTGCCAGGCAGATGCTTATGCTGCTGAGCTAAAGCCCCAGCCCCTGAAGTCAGTAATTTTTTTGTTTGTTTGTTTTGGTACCGGGGATCGAACTCATGACCTCACGCTTGCCAGGCAGGCGCTTAAGCCACTGAGCTAAATCCCCGGCCCGAAGTCAGTAATTTTTAAATGGTTCTAGAGTTAATAAGCCAAAGTTACATGGATGCAGGAACTTTAGACCAGCAGCCCTGGGAGATTCAAAGATATCTCCAGGGTCATCAGGCCTGTATGGTCTCTACCATACAAACAGCCATATTTGATAGTTACCATATACACAAAGGGGTATTTAAGGAACATGCGTAAGCAATATGTATAATTATGTAAGCACAGGTATGTAAGACATAGAAATGCACCCATGTATGTGTAGTTCTGTTCACCAAAGTCATTCACCCCTTTCTGTGGAATTGTACAACAGATAAAGGTACAAACTGTACTTCTAATGAAAGTACTGTTTAGGATGGGGGGTACTGGTGATTGAACTCACAATCTTGCACCTGCCAGACAGGTGTTATGCTGCTGAGCTAAATCCCCGACTCTAAAATTCTTTTTTTTTTTTTTTTGGTACTGGGGATCGAACTCATGACCTTGCGCTTGCCAGGCAGGCGCTTAAGCCACTGAGCTAAATCCCCAGCTCTAAAATTCTTAATAAATATATTGAAAATAGCTCTGAAAGAACTAAGAAATCCTCAATTGGGAACAGTTCTGAAGGGCCAGGGATATAGCTCAGCAGTACAGTGCCTGTCTGCCAAGTGCAAGGTCCTGAGTTCAACTCCTGGTACCAAAAACCAAACCAAACCAAACCAAACCAAAACAAAAAAATAGTTCTGAAGAAGTTTAAATCACTTTCCAATATCAACTTCCCAAAATTTTTTGACATGTCAAAATCATTACAAATTTTAACAGACCTTTAGTGTGTTTAGATATGATGTCCTATATAAGCTGTTCCAATTTTTTCTGATTATGAGCTGCAATAATTTCTTTATAGGACAGAATGGGAAGGTGCCTCACCTTGATAATCTTTTCTACACCAGAAGAGCAGATCATGTAGGTATGTGGATTAAATCGGACTTGGTTAACAATAGATCGATGCCCTTTCAGCACCATGAAGGCTCCATTGACCACCCTGCCAATGCCACCTGGGAAGATAGACACAAAAATCAAATGATGAGGTGGGTTAAAGTAAACAGATAATGGCAGATACACAGCTCTGAACAGGAGCTAAAAACACTTAATTTTACAGATAAAGTTACTATGGAAAGAGGGATGAAACGTCTCTTAGCATATGGCTTCCCAACGGCCTTTATTCAGCCTGTAAGTACTGCCCACACCAACCCACTGCAATTCCATTGTAAATGAAACCAAAGCCATTTCAACTGTTTCTCAAGTTTTTGATCTTCAACTTGTTCCAGATATCACCTTAGAAAAGGCTGACTAAGCAAAATAGACTGAACTGTTTGGAAACAGGATGCTGAGTCAGGGATATATAGAACTAGAAACAATGACAGAAGTATACAAGAGATATCTGTGCTCCATTTGCCCCAAATATCTATGACAAAGACAGGAAGAAAAAAAACCAAACAACTCCCCAAAACCAAAAATAACTAACAACCCACCAGGAAATAATGGAGAAAATTTTTTTTTCTCTCCTGGACTAAAGGTAAAGAAGGGAGATTTAGGCCACTTCCATTATAAGCAGGGCCCAAAGATTAAGAATTTGAATTAGAGAGTCTTAAAACCAGCACATCTAGATTGAAAGTCAACAGGCCACTGATAGAGAGCTGTATTTTAAGGGCTATTCTATAGTCCTTTTGCTTCAGTAAATGATAAAAAGAGTAGCAGAGCCTCTGGTACTCCTATAACACAGACCAAAGATGTCATCACTTACAAGCTTGGGATAAACTCTGAGGTTTCAATCCATTGGTAACGGTGATACACCCATTCATAACTCAAGCATCCAAATTCTGAGTCAGGTTGTTTCCAGGTAGTCATCAACAGCTGGGTATAAGACCAACTATACTCTTGGCCAAGCAGCAAATGTGATGTATCCGGATACAAACAAATGAGTGTTCATCTACATAATCAATGAATGGTTTGAGTCCTCACCAGAAACACAGCACCACAATGGTGCAAACTATAACTGGTACAGTTTCTGCTCCCTATGCAGCCATCCCACTTCCATTCTATTCAAACATTCACTCCAAACTTTTCTTGATGTCTGTGTATAAAAGAAAGATAACTAGGATAGTAATTCTTTCCCTGAAATAAACTTGTTTTAGCACTGTCTTCTGGTTTTAGTCTCCTGACACAACTCCTCATTTGCTACACGGAAGAGATCCCCCTCTATTACCAGGGTATATTAAAAAAAAAAAAAAAAGGCAAAAGAGTTGATGGCAAAAGGTTTCAGACTATACTCATTTGTGTCCTTTGTCTAAATGTTTTCTCAAATTTAACATTTTTCTTTGAGCTCACTTTTAACCCAGGCTGGTCTTGACCTCGAAATGATCCTCCTGCCTCAGCCTCTTGAGTGCTGGGATTACAGGTGTGTGCCATCACACCCAGTGTACAAATGATCTGAAACATGATGGGTAATACGTTTAAAGCTATTCATATTTCAGTCAAGTACCATCAAGTTTGCTAATAAGCCACAAAGGAAAAAAGACCAGGACGTAGGAGTGGGGGGTCTTTAATGGAGAAAGTGATCGGGACAAGTTCTAAGCACTGAGCTATGCTCCATGGAGTGGGCTGAGGCCCTTAACAGTCTGAATGTACAGCTCCTACGATGATATAGGGAGGAGGTGGCTTGGACCTAGTCAAAATAAAATTAAATCAGAGAACCAGTGAAAAGGGATCCATGGAAGTTTCCATAAGGAAACTGAAATAGTTATCTAAATACAGGGATCTACTTATCGTAATGTGAAATTTACTTTTCTAACATCCTATTCTTTACCACTACTTCTATGATGGGGTGGTGATCGGCAAAGAAACTTTAGGTTAAGCTTACTACAGACCTCTTGTTTAATCCTACTGCTTCCAAATAAAGAAATTTAAGTGATTTATCCCAAGTTATTCAGCTGGTAAATGGCAAAGATAGGAGCTGTACTGTAGTCTGTTTGGCTACAGTTTCTAATATGGTTTCCACTGTATCAACTGCCTTTAGGAGATAAAAAGGTTTCAAGTAATATCGAAGGAAAACAGATAAAAGTCTCATATCTTCAAGAATCAGTTGTATAGAACTAAAAGTGTATTGACCATACCACTCTTTCTGTCAAAGGTTACATGGAGAACAATTATACTAAATTTCACATCTAAAAGAGTAAGTAAAGAGTATCAATGTCTGAAAATTCAGGCCATGGAAAAAGCATTTTTTTTTTTCATGAGCTATAACCTCATCTGATTTCTCTTCTTGGCAGCTACTTTTTTCTCCCCTTGAGACAGTCTTACTATGTTCCCCACGCTGCTCTTGAAAATATAGGCTCAAGTGATCTTCCTGCCTTAGCCTCTGAAGTAGCTAGGAACACAGGTATGTACCATTGCAACTAGCTTTGATAGTAAATTTAATATGAGGATTTTTCCCCCCTTCTTCCTACCCAAACTGGTACCGCGAAAATTTGAAAAAGAGGACAAAGTCAATAGAGTTAAGAGAGCAATGGTGAAAGTAGGTATAGAAAGAATTATTGCTCCAAGTGTTTATAAAGTAGCTATCAAGGCTTTTATCTACATGTCGTCCCAAGTCTCATACACTTACTGATGGGGCTTTTTGGAGGTGGATGAATCTGGGGTGTGTGATTGTAGATTAAAGGTGTGATACTGGATTGGTCCATTGATTGGTTTATCATTGTTATGGGTGTGGATAATGGGAAGCCCTGACCTGGATGTGGGTAGCGGACAATCAACAGGCTTGTAGCCTGTGTAGTGAAAGAAGGAGAATAAGTAGAGAAGGGGAGAAAAGCTAGGACTTTCATGCTTACCCTCCTGTCTTGGCAAAGTGTGGGTGGGGGATGGAAGACGGGGGTGAGGGAGGAGAATGGGACACAATGTGTGGCTGCAGCATTTTAGCAAGGCCTCTAGATGCTGAGCAAGGTGTGTATTCTCTGAGTTGCTCAGATCCTGGAGTCCTCCAACGTAGTGAGTAACTGATACTACGATTTTATGAGATAGCCTTCTCTCCCTTCTGGTGTCTCGTAATAGACTAAAGTGATTTATAGCTGTTCTACCTCTCTAGCATCCCTTTGACACCAAGAAAAAATGATTATATGGGAACTTTATATAATAAAGGGACACAAAGAAGGACATTGCTACTGCCACCTCCGCCTGCTGTGCTGTGCACTGCTTCTGCTCTGCCATGTGGCCCTGCCTAGCCAACTATGGACTGATCCCTCTACAAACTGTGAGCAGAAATAAACCTTTTCCTCCTTTAACTTGTGTTAGGTATTTTGTTATAGTAACAAGAAACTAAGACAATAATCAAGACTCTATACACATAATCACAGCAATGAATGGGCTTTAAGAGAGGTTCTCTATAGTATCTCTCCTGATTCCTAGGTTTCAAATGATTGGACTCAGCCACTATTGAACAGTTCATACACAATGATGTCACAAAACTACATTTTTATGAGTTCGGGCAAACTGCATAAACCAGGCAGTTTCTACTTTAATCTGAAATGGCCAAAGTCAGGATGCTCGCCAGTAAGAATCTGAGGTCTTCTTTCCTCTATTACCCCACCAGACCACTAGTAAAATAGCAGGATCAAACTGAAAAGAGGAAATCTTGCTTGTTTGTTCATTCATTTGCTTGTTTTATTTTTGAGATGGTCTTGCTGCCCAGGCCTGGCTGGCCTTGAACTACTAGCCCAGGATGTCTTCTTGACTGCTAGGATTACAGGTCTCTCTCCATTACTATGCTTGGCAGGAATATTTTTTTCCAAGAATTATCATAATATACACAATCTTCCTTCACAGTCATTTTTGAGACTGAATAAAGGCCTCAGCCATGGCATAATCATTAATAATGACTGCCAATAAACAAAATAGCACATTGCGATTCTTGAGCAGTTACTCTTTGTTTCTTAAGCTGCTGTCTGTTTATATGGTTCTATATAACAGTCATTTCTTACACCAGTTCTGGCTGGTGTAGCCAAATACATGGCATTCCTTTATTTGTAGATTTTGTTCAAAAGTCAAAGTCAAAGTCAAAGTCAAAGTTCCCATATAGCCATCTTTCCTTGGTTTCAAAGGGATGTAGGCAGATACAACAGCTACAAATTACCTTATCCAGTCCTGGTAAGATCCAGGGTATCTTACCTTATAAGATACCCGAAAAGACAGGAGGCTGACTCATAAAATTCTAGTATCAATAACTCACTTACTGCCTTAGAAGACCCCAGGATCTCAGCAGCTCAGAGAATACACGCTGCTCAGAACTAGAGACCTCTCTAAAGTGCCATGCCCCTAAAGAGTCCCCACACCCCTTTCTCTGCCAAGACAGGAGGGTAAGCATGAAGGTCCTAACTTTTCTCTCCTTCTCTACTTATTTTCCTTCTTCTACATTAGGTCAAAGGTTGGGTTTATTCCTTCAAGGCTCTAAAGGATCAGAAAACCACTCTCATTTCTTTCTTTTTTTTTTTTTTTTAATAATTTTATTTAACGAGGAAAAAACAAAACAAAATAAAACAGAATAAAGGGTAGCAACCATACAGTATTCCAAGGAAAAAAGGAAAAGTACAACTATAAAACCTAAGAAATTATTACTTGACTAATTACATACTGACTTCTTGGAAATAGTTGTTTAAATTACAAAGTTAAAGCATGTAAAGTAGACATTCAAACAGTGAGACTGTTAACAGTTCTGCTCTACGATCTGACAAAAACAACAATATGGTCATCCATATTACCCACTCAAATATACATGCAATTATATCAATAAGGTAAAATTAAATACAACAAAACAGAGCAAAGCGGATCACAAGAAAGCAATGTAAGACATAAATTTCAAAGCTAGACAATTGGAGATATTCACTCTCTATCATATTGACTCTTGTTTTCTTCCAAATAGTTGTCCATATTGTCACATACAGGGAATTCACACGAAACAACCTAGTATGGAATTGATCTGAGCAGGATGAGGAGGGCATTACAGGTCTTCAAGACCAGACATTAGGGAAGCCGTGAATGGCTGTCATAAGGTCTCGCATTCTCCTCAAAACAGCTGTCCATACCTTCATGTGTGTTGAACTTAGACAAGGCACAGCAAGCTAAGATCACTTTGAACAAAAAGTCATAGTTTTGCTGGACTTCACATCATGACATTATGGAAGCAGCACTGGGTATTGTAGTGTCTCTTTTTTTTTCAAAGTAGTTGTTTATTTCAACATGTGTTATATAGTTGGTTCGTGTAAACTGTTTATAAGCTCTACACATGCGTGAGTCTCTACATGTATATCTATCATTTCTGTATTAGCAGGAAAAACAAAACAAAGCAAGATAAAACAATTCCTAGAACAGCATGAGGCAGAA
>PVJX010010076.1:0-58445 GCA_004027295.1 Dolichotis patagonum
GATTAACGGTGTTGCTCTATTCAATACTCTGTGTTGATGTGTTCTATAATGTTGTGTATTTCTTTGATTTTGCTGTACCTAGTAGAAGAACAACTATTGTGAAGACAACGAGATATACAATGTTGCCTATTACTGTTGTCCTGGTGACCTGCTGTGATGTTCTGTGCCAATTTCACTATACTGTCTCAATTGGCTTTATACCATCCTGTTTTTTTGTAACTGTTTGCAGCCTCACTGTGTGTTCACTTTGTATGCCTTAATTTTGTAACATGAACAGCTATTTCTGGGAGGACAGTATGTGGTTTGTCAACTAGTGATTTATGGGGTTTTTTTAAGGTTTTGTATTGTTTCTACCCTTTTTTCTGTATTGCTTTTTTCTCTTTAAATAATTTTTTTTTTTTTTTGGTACCGGGGATTGAACTCACAACCTTGTGCTTGCCAAACAAGCGCTTAGGCCACTGAGCTAAATCCCCAGCCCTAAATAAAATTTTTTTAAAAAAGGAAATAACAACAGAACAGATCAGTAAGGTAGTAAGCAAGCTAAAATATGATATAACTAAACCAATAATGGACTTAAAAAGCAAAAGGAAGAAAAGAAAGTGCTCTAAAGGATATAATTGCATGTATGTTTAAATGTGTAGGACTGATAACTATATTACTAAGTTTTTGTTGGATCATTGAACAGAACTGTTTGCAGCCTCACTAGTTTGAATGTCTACTTTGTATGCTTTAATTTTGTAACTTGAACAACTATTTCTAAGCGGACAATATGTAATTTATCAACTAGTGATTTCTTACTGTTTATTCTTTTTGAAATTTTGTATTATTTCTGCCCTTTTTTGGTTTTGCTTTTTTTCTCTTTAAATAAAATTAAAAAAAAAAAAAAAAAAAAAGAATCTAGGGTCACATGGTGAATTTACCCATGACTTTCAAAGGACCTGGCAGACTCCCGGCCAAAGGGCTGCAGTCTGGTTCCCGCGTGCTCACCCACACCTGTTGTCGCTCATCTTAGTGGCGTGAGTGGCACGAGTGGCAGGAAACAGCATCTCGTCACTGTGGGCTGCACTTCTCAAGGGGAAGATACACAGCAGCTCCCGCGTCTACTCCCCGTGTGCGCTTTCCTCAGAGAATACCTATTCCTCGTCTTTGCCCATTGTTCACTTAGCGATTGTTTCTTGTTGAAAAGCTCCTCCTTCATGTACTCTGGATACAAATCCTTTATCAATATGATTTACAAACATTCCCCACCAATCGTGATTTACGTTCACTTGTCTATTCGTGACGGCTTAAGATACCTTATGTGTCACTGTTGTTGCTACCCAATTTATCAGGTTGACCTGCCATGGGTGCACATTTGGCGTCACCCAGGGAAGTCGCTGACGAACCCAGAGTCACGAACATTCTCACCAGCGCTGTTTTATAGCTTTGGCTCTTACGTTTAGGTCTGCAGTCGTTTTGAGTTAATTTCCTTGTGACAAACATGAGGTTCTGAAGGCTCTTGCTTGTGCAGACCCACTTCTTCCAGCCTCGTTTGCTGAAAGGGAAATCCTTCCTTCACCGGAATGCCTCGGTACCCTGAAGAGTCTACTGATCATGAAGGGAAGGGTTAAAGACCTGTGCCTAAAAAACAAAGAACAGCAAAATCTCGGTTTGGGAGCACAGTTCATTCCACTAACAGGATTTCACTGTAAGAAATGACAGAAACTCAAGACAACTTGTTCAACTCAAAAATATTAGTATGAAAATGAATATAATACTGTAACATAACAAAACAGTAAATATAAAATACAAAGAAAAATTAATTAACTTGTACTTACCTCTGAAATCCTTCGTGGCTGGTGTGAGGGAGACGAGACAGGAGGGTCACTGTGCAGGGCGACTTTTGCCGTCACTAGTGGAATCACTGTTACCCTCGGCTCAGTGGAATCTTTGTTAGTGCACCTTGAATAAAGAACTAAAACACACTTGCTTTTGCTTCCTTTTGAGGATTCCGCAGAAATGTGACACTGCACGTGTCATTTAACAGATTCACCGTCACACTGCTTCAGGTTTAAAAGGTAGTGCTTTTCAACAAAATGTTTACCTTGTTTCCCACACTGTACGTACCCCAATCTCATTCATGAGGGATCCGTCCCTTTGCTCCTCCTGCTATGCAGATCTCTTCCATCTCTCTTCTCCCGCTGTTGGGAGACGATCACCCACACCCCACAGTGAGCTGAGGGAGGGAGGGAGAGAGTGAAGAGGGAAGAAGAGCAGGGAGGGGACCACTGGCTCAGATGGACCCTGTGACGTCAGGCAAATGTTCACCATGCGAGACATTCATGGAAGAAGTTACTTGCAATCCAAGGTTTTACCCTCTCTATGTGTATGTCTGCACACACACACGCGTTGTATTTGTTTTTTTGATACCAGGGACCTCACACTTGCCAGGTAGGTGCTTGTGTCGCTGAGCTAAATCCCTGGTCTGTATTTGTTATATACATTTGTTTTATATATAATGTCTTTTTTATGTGTATGTCTGTATCTTTATATCGTATGTCATTATTACAGCTGTACAGTAAATTTTAGATTTCCACAAAAATTTTAGAATTGGTCTAATTCCTGCAAAAAGCCTGTTGGGATTCTGGTGAACTGCCATGTAACTTTAGGGTTAGTGTTAGGGTTGAGATAAACTGGCCTCGAACTCATGACCATTCCCTCTGCCTTAGCCTCCAAGGTGCTGTGATTACGGGCATGCGCCACCACGCCCTGTAAGAGTGTCCTTTTAATAAGTGTCCAACCCATGCACGTGTAAGGTCGTTCCATTTGTGCAGAGCTTTCTTTCAGAGTACAGATTTTAGGCCTGGAGATTTAGCTCAGTGGCTTCAGTGCCTGCCTGGACAGTGTGAGGTTGAGTTTGACCCCCCGAAGTCCTGGGTTCAATTCCGATTACCACCACAATCAAAACCCAGACTACAGATCTCGTACTTCTATGTATGTGCCCTATACACACTCTACATGGTCGTCTCGTCTGAAGGCGTCTCTTCCTTTCTGAGCTGGACGCCCGTTCCTCTTGGTTGTGCTGGTTAGAAGCTGTAGCACAGTGGCTGGAGAAAGGAGGTGCGCGTGCCCACCCGACTTAGCCCTGACCTTACCGGTAGAATATTCTCTCACCACGAAGTATGAAGTTAGCTGTGGGTCTTCACAGATGCACTTTCCCACGCTGAGCAACTTCTCTTCCGTCTCTCACCGTAAGTGGATACCAGGTTTTATTACACCTGCTTTCCTCATCTTTTGAGGCAACTTGTGTCTTTTGTCCTTGTCTATGGATATGGTGAAATATGCCTTGCCTTTTAGAGTCTCATCATGTTTCAAGCTGGCTGCAAACTCACAATGTTCCAGCCTCAGCTCCCATACTTTTTTGATATTAAAACACATCTCAATTGGGCATGCACCTAAACTTTTCTTACTGTGTTTGTTCACAGTTTTTCCATATATATATTCATGGAAATTTCAAATTATTGGTTTTGCTTTTGTTTTTGCTTTTGTTTTGTTTTGGTTTTTTGAGACAGGGACTCGCTTGTTAGTGCAGGCTTGGCTTGAATTCACTACATACTCCATCCTCCTGCCTCAGCCTCCTGAGTGCAAGGATTACAGGCGTGCACCGCCATGCCCTGCCAACCTGTAGTACTCCTTTGTCCAGCTCTGGTATCAGGTAATCCTGGCTTCACAGAACGAATTGGTGGTTAGTCAGCTTCCCATTACTGCAATGAAATACTTAAGCTAATAACTCACAAAAAGGAAAAGGCTCACAGTGATGGAGGCTCCCGCCCAAGACCGAGTGGCCTCCATTCCAGCATGTCAGCCTCACACAGTGAAGCAAATGCACCTCTGAGCCAGATGCAAAAGTGGAAGAAGAGCCCCACTAGACCGTGGGGTGTGTCCCCGTGACCTGTTTCCCACTGGACCACACCTCTGAGCGTCCACAGCCGCCCACTGGCCACGGCCTTCAACACAGGGACCTCCGGGGGACTCTCGCCCCAGCCAGCTGCACGGCAAGCACTCGGTCCTTCCCTCATTCTTTCCAGAACTCTGGAAGCCTTTCCCAGGGAGGCTGCCCTGGATATGAGCTCCAATCCTCAGTGCCACCCCGGTCTCCTTCAGTGATCTCAGGAGGGTTCCCACAAAAGTTAAGACTCCTCTAGGAAGGTAGCAAGCAGTGAAACAGAAAACAGCACCCAAATCAAGTTCTATATTTCAGACTATGAAAAGGAGTACTGAGCATGTTAAACCTTCTCTGCTGTAATTAAGAAATACAGCCAGAAGCTGGGTATGGTGGTGCACGCCTGTAATCCCAGCACTCGGGAGGCGGAGGCAGCAAACTGAAGGCAGTCTGGGCTGCAGACCATCTCAGAAAAAAAAATCCCAGTAACCAGTGATCTGAGCAGCACGCATGCTCAGTACTAAGCCCCTGCACACACATGCCCACATCTCATGATTCAGACTCAATTCCAGCTAATTCCCGCTAATAATAAACACAATCTCCGTGAAACATGGAACCGAAAGCAGCTAAGGGAGCTGGGAACTCTCAGCTGCGCGGGGCAGAGGAACTGTGGTCAGACGTGCCCACAACAGATCAACTGCAGTGACACAGTCTGTTTTGTTTCTGTAAAAGAGAGATAGTTTCCTGTTACACACAGGTACCTTCAGTTATACCACTTCCCGACAACACTTCCCTGTCCTACAAGCATTCTATTTTGTAAGGAACTACAGCCCCTAAAGGTGACTGAACTTTCTCTCTGATGAGGCTGCCAGCAGTGTCTGAGGGGGAAGGTGGAGGCACTGCAAAGGCGGACAGCCACAAGACTGCCCAGCAAACGTGAACAGGGAGACTCAGTCACACACACCCCCCCGCAGCTGAGAACCCAAGAACACACTCACGGAAATGCAAACCCTGCAACCCGAGTCATTTCCGCAGCTGTAAACTCTTGTGGAAGTAGAATTCTTGTAGTGATGTAAACCTTAACCTGGAGGTTTGCTAAAGGAAGACTCAGGTCTGGGCAACTGGAAATGGAAGTCCCCGCCCAGCATCCCCGCGTCACAGCCCTGCATATTAAGTACCATTTAATCTAAGGTGGTGAAGCTCCCCGTAAAGGTCATGTAGGGATGAAGGGAGCTGCAGTTTCCTGGGCCTCCATCACACTACTCAAAGCGCTAAGTCTCAATCCAGTTTTGCATTACTATAATGAAGTACTGGAGGCTGAGAGACTTTCCGATGAAAAGTTTATTTGGCCCCCAGTTTTGGCCCATGATCAAGGGACCTCAGCTGGTGGTGCCTTACTGCTGATGTGGTAGTCATCACGCGGCAAGAGACTGGGGTCTCTATACCTTTCCTCTAATCTCTCTCTTCTTATAAAACCAGTAGGGTTCAGCCATGAGGCTCCGCCCTGGTGATTTGTAATCCTCATCACTACCCAAGGACCCCCCCAAACACTGTAGAGGGACTAAGTTTCCACCCTGTTAGTATCTCACAGCAGGATTATGTTTCAGCACATGAATGCTGAAGGAAGGGGCACCCAGGAACTCGCACTTTGGGCAACTCCCACCCAAATGGTGCAGCTGGCTGTCCTGCTGCTGTGCTCCAAAGCACTGGCTCGAGAAAGGTTAGCATTAAACAATTCTGCGTTATCACCGGCCGTCATTAGTTTTTTTACCAGGCAAATTGCCTTTAATGTGCAAGGAATCCTTCTATCTTTGATCTTTAACCTCTTCTGTCCCAATCACGGCTCAGTGGTGAGCTAGAAGCACAAGGTCAGGCGCTAAGGCCACCCACAGTAGGGTCGCTGCCGTAGGCAGGGCTTCGGGTCTGTCCTTCCAGTTGCTATTTGCAGAGCACTGTTCATCCTCCCAGAAAGTCACCAGGGGTGGCCAACAGCAAGGGCCTCTACGTATTGTTCTCCCCAGCTCTGGGAGGCTCTGGCAGGCTCTGGCAGGACATATCCAGCAGGATCTGTGTTTCTGCACCGGGCTGTAACCTTCCTCGGCCTGAGGCCTGGACCGTGCCTGGAGGGTTACCTTAGACAGGCTTCTTAGTGATGACAGTGTTCAGGTGACCAGAAACACCACGACACAACAGGAAGTGCTTTGCCAGGCAACTTGGCCATGAGAGGCAGCCAAGGAGGAGCGGTGGGCCAGGGTGCAGCGCTTGAGGGTTCCCCTCCCTCCTTCTGCTGAGCTACCCCACTGCAGAGCTGGCAGGGACCCTGAGGGCCCGCAGGGTTAGCCCCTCCTGTCCTGCATAATGCACTGCCCCACACTTCGTTTCCTTCTTGTCGGATCTTCTCCGCAAACTTACTTAAACCTACAATGCTTCAGAATTGTACCAAAATACTTCCCAAACAATAAACCAATGGCCAGAAAAAATCCTGTGCTACACAAGTCTTAAAAAATTTTGCCTATAAAGATTGTAAAAAAGAACTCACGTGCATAATTATACTAACACGTGCTTTAATAAGGACACTAAATAAAGGTAAAACAATTTTCCTTTAATTTACAGACACAGTTTTTATAAAGCACAAAGGCTTTATTGTGGTTATAAAGAATTCCTTCTGGGAATATTAACAATTTGCCTCAGAATAAGTGAGCTAATTATTGAATGCCTCTAATATCAACTTTGAAAAAATTCCTAGTTCGTCTAGCTCAGTGTTGAAGCAACATAGAAAAGTCAAACCCAATAGTCTTTCCAAAGTGTAAAGACGACGTTAAGACACTTTGGTTCATTAAGTCCCATTTTAGTAGTATCCTTCCTCAAAATATATAAACCTTAAAAGTATGTGTTAAACCCCACAACATACCTAGCAGAAAGGTCAAGCTGGCATTTTGAAAGCTAGGAGTTCAAATAAGGAGAGATTGTGTCTCTGGGAGACTGAGGCAGGAGGGTGGCAAGTGCAAGCCCGGCCCGGATAACCTAACAAGACCCTAACTCAAAATAAAACTTGGGGCACAGCTCAGTGTAAGGGGTGGGGCTGGGGGAGCTAAGTATAGTTTATCCAGCTACCTTGTATGGCCTCTAGCCGAACCACACGCTAGCACCTGATTATTACTGCCTGACAGGGTGACGAAGGGTAAGAAAACACAGGCAGAACAATTCTAGAAAAAATTTAAATTATAAAGGCATAGAAACTAGTGAAGATTTTAGATTTTTCTCAGCTTAGCAATCTGAAATGTCACTTTCCTATTCGTGACGAAACCACAGGTCAGAGTACACTTCACACCTGACAAGTTGGCAAATACAAGGCCTGGCCAGCCGGGCCCTGACCGCCAGAACCGGCTTGCGCACCCTTGCATGGCACTGTTCCGGGCACAAAGCCCTGTCATCACCCGAGCAGCCGAGGCAGACTCCGAAGCACTCACGTTCCAGCCTCTGGCCAGCTGGCAGAATCAGGACTGTACGCTGCGCACGGTGCGTCATCCGAGTTTGACTTTTCCCTTCCTGAAGTCTACACCAGTCTATTCATAGTTTCACGTTTTAAGGGCCGTAAGCGGCTCTCCAGCCGTGAAGCCTCTCAGTCCCACGCTGGTAAAGACAGCAGGACGACAGCAGGAGCGTGGCCAGCAGCTCTGGGGAGAAGTCAGACCCAGCCCCCGCTGAGGGAGGGGACACCAGTCAGCGGACACCAGTGGTTTGCAGGCCAGAGCCTGGGAGAGCCTCATGTCCTTGCTAGCTGTATGGGCAATAAAGACACACTGATCCTGACCAATTTTGCAAAAGTAAGTTAATCTTTCCAAAATACTTTTGAAAAAACAGGAAACCATCTTATTCTGGATAGCAAAACTATTTGGAGATTTGATTTTTTTTTTTTTTTGAAGACAAGCTCTCAATATGCAGTTCAGGCTGGCCTTTAGTTCTCTTAGTGGCCCAGGCTGGTCTCACATTTGCAACGATCCTCCTGCCTCAGCCTCCCCAGTGCTGGGACTACGGGTGTGAGCTACCATACCCAACTTGGACGTAAATTTTTTAAAACTACTGTTGTCAAGCCAAGAGTTTAGCTCAGTGGCATAAGCACCTGCCTGGCAAGCATGAGGTTATGAGCTCAATCCCCAGTACAAAAACAAACAAACAAAAAACCCCCAACTACTATTGCCTTGGTTTTTTGAGACAGGGTCTCACTATGTAGCCCTCGCTTGCCTTGAATTTCCAGCGATTCTCCTGCCTCCGCCTTCTGAGTGCTGGGATTATAACCCTATGCCATACAGCTGGCTTTTTTTTTTTTTAAACTCTGCAAGGAAAGAAATAAACCAGAGATCTGCAAGATAAAGAACAGAAGCCAGACTTCAAAATCCCTGAAGCCAGCTCTAATCAGATCTTGATTACCTACCTGCAGTCCAACTCCTCTCTCAACCGCCAGCTCCCAAATTCCCCACACCATGACCACCACAGAACCTGGTTGACTGGCGCGTTTACAGAGCGGAACAGTGATTACCAGCTGAGAAGCCACTTCCTCTACTGCTTTGCTGAGAGCAGTACGGTGGTACAATACTGTATCGGTTCACAGTGATCTGGGAAGAAACAGCGGTCTTCCACGTAACAACAGACTAAGAACTCCTGGAGACAGAGAACTCCGAAAGAAAAACGGCGAAAGTAACTGTTTATATCCAGTGTATCCCACAAGATTCAGGCGGCCTATGAAATCATTTGGCGGTACCCACTTTTAGAAAATACACATTCTTGCTGCTACCTGAGCATCAGAACTGAATGAAGTTAGATTTCTAAGTTACAACAGAGTTGGAAGCCACCACCACCCAAAACTCTAGCCTGCAGAAGTGTAATCAAACCTTCTCCTCCACGTATCTTTGTCTATTATTTTTTTTGGTGGTACCAGGGATCAAACTCATGATCTAGCACTTGCCAGGCAGGCACTATGGCACTGAGCTGAATCCCCAGCCCAAGGTATCTTGGCCAGACTGAAGATCTAGAGCAGTGGAGGAAACCTACACATTACTCGTTGTTTGCTGTTTAAGACAGAAGATGTTACTGTAGTTTTTTTCTAAACTTAAAGCGTCAGTTTCAGGTTTGGCTGCGGTCCTGGCACTCTGCGAGAAGTGAGTGGGCTTTCTGTTGCACTACGGGTCCGCGTCTCTAAGAGGTTCCGCCCTGCGGATCCGGAGCACCCCAAACCCACACCTATTTTCTCAAGGGGACCGAAGCATTTGATTCTCTTCTATGAGCACTGTGGCCACCCACACCTCCTAACTCCAAAGGCTCCGAAGGGTGCGGGCGCTTCCTGCCGGCCTTAGAAAGGCTCGCAGACATCTGATAGTTACCCGTGTCTGAATCAAGGTAGGTAACTGAGCTAGCTTTACTTAGCATGTGAGGCCACTGTTACAACAACACAACAGAAATCACTTTAGGGTGTCAAAAACTAAGCTGAGTTCTAAATTCAGAACCTTTTCTCCTAGACACGTAAGTTGCTAAAGCGTCTCCCGAGATGAACCATTTCAGAAGGACTACAAAGCTAAGGGAATTGTAGTTAAATGTGTAGTTAAACGCCGGGGCCCAGAGAGCCCAGAGGTGGGGGCGAAGGCACAGCGCTTCCTCCTCCCCAGGATTCAGCTCTGAAAGTGGGCCCGAGCCCCGTGCTGAAAGCACGCCCGCCCCAGGGAAGGGGGAGGGCACTTTTCCTCCTCTAAACAACATTGTGGCAAACGCCTGGCAAGGTACTCAGGGGGCATTTAGTGGTGCTTTGTTAGTTTTAAGTAATTTATCAGTGAACTTAACTGTACCAAGAGAAAAAAAGGTAAAAGCAGGGTCCTACAGCTCTGGTACACTTCAACATGGAGCTGGTACGCCAGGGGTTTAACTCAGCGGCTCAAGCCCTTGCCTGGTAAAGCACAAGGTCATGAGTTCGATCTCTGCTTCAAACAAAAACAAAACATGGAGCTGGTTTACTGTACCTGTTGCCAAATTCCAACCTGCAGACTAAACGAGTTTTGTAACTTGTTGGGAAAATATTTACTGAGCAGTGCACCTTGGGTAGACACCAGCAACAAGCTTACTAGTCTTCCCTCCCAAAAGTCCTTCCTACCTCAGAGAGGCCAACCCTGCCCTCAGCCCCACCCAGTGGCCACTGCAGTCCTGCTCACAGCTGCTGCACCAACACAGCCTGGAAGCTAGGTGTCCAGAAGCCCAAGTCTGCATTTTTCTCTTACCAAGTGCCAGCCTTCTCCCAGAAGCAGGACAAGGGGAAACACCTGCCCACCCCCCCGCCTTCAGCTGGAGGTCCTCTAGAGTGAACAGGGAGACATTAAAGCAAAAAATTGAGGCACATCATAAATTCTAATTTTTACCTTGATTAAAACTACCAAAAAAGATAAAACATAGAGCACATACATACATGTTTTTATACTACCTTCAGTTCTTTAACTTAGCACTGAAAGCTGGGATTTTTCTTTGTCCAATTTCACTGACTGGTATTTAAGTATGAATAAATGTATTCAAAGGAAGAAAAGATGTGAAAGTGTAAACATGTATTATTTAATTCTGCTTAGAATAATTCTTTTAAAATCTTAGGATAAACAATACCCTCTCATTACCGTCAACTTAAGAGCAGAGACACTTGCGGTAAAGATGACTGCTCCCTGTCCTTTCAGGAATTAATGATCGAATGTTATCAACTGAAATTTTCTGAACCAGGCACGGTGGCATATGTTTGTAACTCCAGCACTTGGGAGGCCGAGGCACGAAGACTGCCACAAGTTCAAGGCCAGCCTGAACTACACAGTGAAAGGAAAGGAAAAGAAAGAAAATTTCTATGTTTTTGTGTTTCTATCCATATCTGACACGTGGTGAAAAGGGTCATTTTGCTTAAAAATATTTTTAAGAAGCAAGTTAATACATCACGTTTCTGCTCACGAGCA
Organism: Dolichotis patagonum; assembly: GCA_004027295.1. Lineage (NCBI taxonomy): Eukaryota > Metazoa > Chordata > Mammalia > Rodentia > Caviidae > Dolichotis > Dolichotis patagonum. Next base: position 10,897 of record PVJX010010076.1, read on the forward strand.
CAAAATTTATAGTCAGTTGTTGCACATAAAGGGTTTATTTTAAATGTTTTAAGGATAGGATAAAGATACATCATAATTATAAAAATTACTTACAGAATTAACAGATTTATATTGTGTATACTTCTAAATGCAAAGAACAGGAAACTGTCTACACATTGTATAAAATAAAATTAAAAATGAATTCAAGCTCAAAAGATGAGGTCATTTACCTAGTTTTAAAATGTGAACACGAAGACCTCTGAACTATACACATTCATCCGGACTGCACTAACGATGGAAAATACAAAGAGCGCAGCATTTCCAAGGAACCACAGACATTTCGACCATCATCAATTTGTTAGAATAATTGTTCCTGTTTTGTCTTTGGAGAACTTTCATTTTTTAAGACAATCAGCTTAAGAGTGTTTTCAGGCACTACAATTTGTGACAATCAGAACAGTCTTCTACTAATGGGTCTACAGTGTTCAGAGATTCAAGCCCAATGCACTTCGGGATTTGGCACATAAAACAAGAATAGAAATGAAATCTGGTTTAGAAGTAACTGTGATTTTTTAAGAATGCACAGTCCCTTCAAATGCTGCATGACATATACAACAGGAAAATCACCTTCTGTTGGCACTACATTTGCTTCACCAGTGCATTTTTATCCTACAACCACTAGAACAGCACAGTAAGCAAATATACAGGAAACTGAAAACAAATAAAAAGAAAAAAGAAAACAAAAAAACCTAAATATCTTTAACATGCAATTCAGTTAGTTACATTGAACATTCTACTTAGAATAGAGCATGCAAAAAAGGATGGTCTGCTTTTAAGGTTCTTCTCTGAACGTCTTACATGGCAGCCTGACATCACACACGCACGCACACACGGCACAATACTAAGCAGGTAAATAAACAAGAAAGGCCAATAGATTTTATACACAGATTCATGTCTTGTGTTGTCAAGTCCCATGATAATTTTGGAAATTAATGTTGAACTCCTAGAACAAGGAACCAACATTCAGATACCAGAAAAATGCAAGCAGTGCATGCAGATCTGAAACATGAGCCTAAAACGAAGCCCGGGACGCATGGACTCGGGAGCAGAATTAGTCACAGCATTAAGTGAGGCATAAGCCACCAAAAGAAAGAAAAATGAATGAGAAAAAAAAAAAATGAAAAAACAACAACAAAAAAACCCTCCCCCTTCCCTCAGTCCAAAAGGCAATAAATGGAACAATGATTAAAATCATCACCATGTTGCATTCCTCTAGAGACTGGGAGATTATGGGTATATTAAATTTGCTTGCAGAAAAACCACAATGCAAGTCATCAGGTAATGCTAGAAATGTTTCCATTGACCCAACCCTTGGGATACTTTAAAAGGAACTTATTTTCCAGCCGGAAGTCACTGCGCCACATTCTGCACACCCTCTGTGCATGCTGGACACACTCACCATCCTGTGCCACATGTCATTATGGGCTCTGGGAGCCAGGCTCAGCTCTGAGATGTACATGCGGGGAAACAGATAGCAGATCTGTAGGAAGACACCTGTTATCTCTCTCTCTCTCTCTCTCTCTCTCTCTCTCTCTCTCTCTCTCTCTCTCTCTCACACACACACACACACACACACACACACACACACACACACACACACAGCATCCATGACTGGGGCATCACACTGCTTTGAGAAGCTTGCCCCTTGGTGAAGTGCTGGGCACAGGGTGACTGCAGCTGGGAACTGATGCACTATGTTCACGTGGTGAGCAGTCATTACCATCCAAAAGCACAAGGCACAAGCCTTCAGGAAGGAGAAAATGGGCATCAAGCAAACCATACATCATGAGGCTCTAAACTGGAATGATTGCTAACATAAAAAACAGCCCCCAAAGACACCACCAGAAAGAACCTCAGATCCAAACTGCTGGTGCTTGGGAGACAGCATGCCCGTGAGGCTCTGCCTAAGCCACAGGTCAGATTCCCATCTCCACCTACACTGGTTTCACATGCCATCGTTCTCCTGGCTGTCAAACCAACTTGTGGCTTATTTCAGTTCTAAACAACCTCACAGCAGTAACACATGAAAAGAGCCCGTGGTGATGGGCTGCTACTACATCCACAAGCCAGCACATGGCAACACATGGCTGACATGCAAACCCCAGGGCCAGTGGAGGAAAGGAATCCACATTAACAGCATGCCTGGGCCAAGAACATATCCTGTACCACCACAAAAAGTGTGAAGAGATAAGCTGTTATGTGGCCAGAGGCCTTCTGTGGAGCAAAGCTGGGAGAAGGGGTAGGAAGGAGAAAAGAGGCCTTCTGACCATAATCATATACCAGCAACAACAGAAAACAACAACAACAACAACAACAAAAAAAAAACCAGTCCCAGAGAACATATTAGAAGGCAACAATGCCATTCTTAAACTTACAAATACAAAAGCACTGTTCTTCCAGGAACTCACCACATACACACAAGCCACTCATGTACTGTTGCCTTTTTAAATCCATGAACTAAAACCGATTACTGACTTGTACAAATAATGGACCAGATGTGCCATTCAAGACACACCTACCTTACATACTGAGTGAACAAAGGACCTGAACTGAGCTAAAAAAGTATTCAAAATTAAAATGTAAACAAAACTTAGAAAGCTTAGAATTAAAGGCAGCCTTTTACCCAGATTTCTCACCAGCCTACCAGAAATGGGTCATTAACTGTTCGTAAGTAATTCATATTTGGATTTATAGTTTAAAGCCTCCAGATTCAAAAAGGTGCTCTGAACTCTTAATTTTCAAAATAAATGAACACCCTTATATGCTTCCTGTGCCCCAATTTAATTTTAAATAAACAGCAAGAATATCATAAACATGACTGACTTGGGTCAAGCACTCCAGTTAAACTGGAGAAAATGTATCACCCATCCCAATCCACGAGGAAAGGACTGCCAGTGGGGTGTGTGTGCACATATATACGCAGGCACACGGACACAGATAAGATAGACAGATATGAATACATATAACTCAAAAAAGGCAATAACAAAAATACCAAACTATGCTTGCATTGTGGCGGAGTAAGACGGTATTAAAGTGAAGGGGGAAATGATTAAGATCTATTACAGATTTAAATGACTATGATACTAGCTTAACTTTTACCAAACTTGCCTGTAACTCCCCTCCCAACAGACAGACTTCTTGTAAGACGAAGAAGTTCTCCTTACACAAAATGCTTTGTGTTCACATCCATCTGTACTATTCAGAACAAAACCAGTTCTGCTGGCAGAGATTGTGGGTTCGCAGGGACATTTAAGCTTTCATTAAACTGGAAAGCAATCAAGTCTTTATGTCTACAAATTATACATTTAATAGTTCCACAAATTTGGCAGAGTTCGCGATGACATCTAGGATGTTTTCACCAAATCGTAGACATAAATATGGAAATCATCATCAAACTTGATGAAATAGACAGATGGTTTGGCTTCTACTTGATGAATGACCATGCCAGTCCTTTTGGAGCCATCTTCTTTGGCGTATTCCACTTGTTTGCCTACCAGGCTGTCCACCACTTCTCCTGGTTCCCTTTCTGCTGGAGGTGAATCATCTGCATTTATAAGAAAATATTTAAATCAATCTTTAGATACATACCAACTCACACAATTCCTTTACTAATAACTTAAAGACCCTGTATTCATCATTGATTGGCTAACTTACTAGCTGGCCAATTTTTTTCTTTCTTTTTCTTTTCTTTTTTTTTTTTTTTTTTTTTTTTTTTTTTTTTTTTTTTTTTTTTTTTTTTTTTTTTTTGGTACCAGGGATCAAACTCCCGACCTCACGCTTGCCAGGCAGGCGCTTAAGTCACTGAGCTAAATCCCTGGCCCGGCCAACTTTTTCTTAAAGGGCCAGAACAGTAAATAGTGTGGCTTTAGGCCACATGGTCTTGGTCCCAACCACTCAACTCTGCAAACGTAGGATGAAAGCAGCAAAGCAAAAAGCAGAAATTAATGGTTGTGCGATGTTCCAATGAAACATCGTTTACAAAAGTTTGTCAGCCTCTGATCTGCGTAGATAGGTATATAAATAACTAACAACAACAACAACAAAAAACAGCCAACAAGTCATTTGGTTCATGTTAAAACATCCCTGCAACTACCCAAAAATAAGTGTGACTTTCTTTTTTTTTTCTTGGGGGGGGTGTGCTGCGGATCGAACTCACAACCTCGTGTTTGCCAAGCAGGCACTTAGCCTGCTGAGCTAAGCCTCCAGGCCCCTAAGTGTGACTTTCAAATGGAATTTCAAAGCAAACAATTCCTATGGGATGACTGAAAATGTATTATTCACTTAAAATGTTCAATGGTACTGGTTCTACTCCAAACCCTTAAGAGTTCTTCGCTTCAACTTCACTCCATCCCACATCGTCCTCCTAACCCAACTTTGACACAAAGGAAATTCCACTTGCTTTAAAAACAGGTGCAACCTGAACTCCAGATCAAGCCCCAGATCAAGTGGACAGAATCCCCAAGGGCGCTCAGACACCAGCACGATCTGCAAGAGCTGCAGGGAAATAGGGGGACCAGAAACACAGTGACAGCACGCCATCACCACCACCAAGAAAACTGGAAAGAAAGGGGCAAGGCAGCTCTGGTTTACTGCAATAATCTCCTTCCGAGTCTGGGACCGCTGAAGGGGTTCCCTCACAGCAGCGACCTGTCTGCAGGGAGGGCACCCAACATCCCAGCTCGGTAGAGTAGGTGCTACCGTGGCAAAACTAGCTGCAGTGACCCCTTGACTCTCACAAGTGCAGTATCCTAGTTTGGACCTTACAATTTTTACATTAACAACTGTTGGTCACTTAAATGGAATAAATCCTCTCATTAAACAATAATTCACATATTGCTGTTTGATATCTGGTACAGTCGCACATAATACAAATTAAGTATCTGCATACAATCAGTTCTTTTAAATAAGTCAGTGAAAAAAATCCAAATTGAACTCTTTTCTTCAAAAATTATCCTTCCCCAGACTGAGTATGACGGTGCATGCCTGTAATCCCAGCACTCCGGGAGGCTGAGGCAGGAAGATCACTGAAGCCCATAATTTGAGACCTGGGCAACGAGATTCCACCTTAAGAAAAGAGTGCAAGAGTGTCCAAGGATTGGAGCGCTTGCTGAGATTTGCTAGCACTTATCGTGGAGATACTAGGCAGACTATCTACAGAGTAAACACACTCCCATAGCACAGAATTCCAGCAAACTTCCTTGTAGAAAAAGACAGGCTGATTTTAAAATTTGTATGGAATTGACTGGAACCCAGAATATTCAAAGCAATCCTGAAAATGATCAAAGGCCTCCCATTTCACAATTTAAATACTGCGAAACAATATAATCAAGACAATGTCATTATTATATACATGACAGACCTATGGAGCAGAAATGAGAATCCAGAAACACACCAAGATATCCAGACAACTGATTCTTATCAACAGCGCCAAAACTTCTACAACAGAAAGAACAGTCTTTGAAAACTAGTGCTCAGACAACTAGGCAGTCACAAATAAAAGAATGAAGCTGAACCTTTACCTCACATGATAAGAAAAAATTAATTCAACACATATAAAACTCTCAGGAGAAAATACAGGGGTAAACCTTCAAGGATCTGGCAAGAGATTCTTAGATAAGATAAAAGCACATGTAACAAGAAAAAACAACAGATTCAAAAGTTAAAAACTTTTACGGCTCAGAGAACATCACTAAGAAAGTGAAAACATAACCCACAGAATGGAAAAAACAATCTGATAAAGGACTTAGGTCTAGAATATCAACTCTCACAATCCAACAGAAGACAACTCAGTAAAAGAATGAGCAGGGGATCTAAACAAGACCTCACTGAAGATATGTAAGTAGCCATTAAGCACATGAAAGGACCCTTCTGACATTATTAGTCATTAGGAAAACTCAAATCAACACCACAATGAGACAGCACTTCATACTTAGTGGTAGGAGAGCTAGGATCAGATAACACTAAGTGCCAGTGAGAATGTGGAGAAAGCAAACCCCCAACACACTGCTAGCAGGGAAGCAGAATGGTCAGGTCATTCTGAAAATCAATTAACCATAACTGAGTTACCACTGGGAATTCCATTCCTAGGCATGCAACCAGAAAAATGAAAACAAGCAGCCACACAGAAACCTGTACCCAGACGTCCACAGCCGCAATGCTCATCAATAAAAGGCAGCAACAACCCAAATGACCACGAATGGATAAATGCATAAACAAAACGTGGCAGTCTACACAATGGAAGAATATTTAGTCATTAAAAGGGCTGTTACACGCTACAACATGGATGAACTCTGAAAACATGCTAAGTGAAAACAAAGTGGTCACAAAATCACTCACACAAAAGTCCACAACAGGAAAACTTATACGGAAGGTAAGTGTCTGTTGCTTAGGACGGTGAGGAAGCAGGAAGGGCATAAGGGAGCGATGCTGAAAAGCGACTGCTCCTCTTCAAGGGATGGAAACATTCTAAAACTGACCACTTGGCAGGACTGCTCGTCTTGCACCTAAGTGTATAGGAATTACACCACAGTGAAACTGTTCCGTTTGTTGAGCCAGGGTTGATAAAACCAGGTCCTATGTAACTTTTCTACCATGAACGTACATGACCTGGGATTACTCGTGGAGACAGCTAAATAGACTACCTAGTTACCACTGAAAGAAAGGTCACCAGTTGACAGTTTTCTGACATCAGTATTTGCTAAAGTTCAAATATGTACAGATAAAATGATAAACCTGTAGATAAGCTTCAAAATAATTCAGCTGAAAAGCAGGTAAAACAAGACTGGCAATGAGCTGAAAGCTGCTAAGGCTGAAAGGAATGGATTTATTTATTCTGCTCTTCCCATGCATTCAAGTATTTTTAAGTAATACATAACAGTAATATTAATACATTTTAAAACAACCTTTACTGTATTACAAGAGCCAAGTAAAAATTAGAATCAAACTTTCCTCCTCTAAACTTTCACAGGGTAAAATCCATAAAGCCTTTGTGCTCTACGGCTAAAAGAATCACATATCCAAAAGTCAACAGTGTATCTGCGTAACAGCTGACGAAGGACCTGAAAATTCAAATTCCTTTGGCGTTACTAACACTGAAAGTTGCCGATATATACTTACTAGAATCGGGCATGATGCGAAGATCGCCCTCTTTGTAATCGTCTAGGAGCTGGTACATGTACAAGACAGGGTCTTTCTCATAGGTGATGTAAAACCACGTGTTCATGACAGGTGCCCGTGCTAAGACCATCCCCCTCCACTCATCCTTGGAGCCATCCTCGGTCTCGAACATATGCTCCACCGCTTTGCCAATCATCGTGTCTGCTAAGTGCGCATCACTGATTCGAGATGTTGCTGAGGATTCAAAAGAAAAGCACAAGATTGCTAAGTGTTTTCCTGCACATTTCCCACAAAGACTTGACTCCTAAAGGAGACTGCTTACGTTCCATCACACACTGTATGTGGCTTTACAAACCACAGCCACCAAATGGAAATCCAGAGATGGACTTTGGCCCAAATCAATTAACCGAGAACCTATCTGTTTATACTGTATTTTTCTGACTCTTCTGCTCTTGGTAGAGTACCTAAATTTAACAACTTTATAACTTTTAACTGCTCATTCAAGGCACAGAGATTTTTGTTATTGTTTAACAGTTATTTTAAGTGTTGAGATAATTTTAGTATTAGAGCAGAGTAGCAAAAAATAGATGAGTTCCTGTGTAGAGATCACCTTGCTCTCCTGTTAGCATCTTATATAATCACATTTATTAAAACTAAGAAATAAACCTGTGCAAGGTGTATGTGGTTTTTGTTGGTGTTGCTTTAAAAGAAACTAATGGTTTATTTCTTATCAACCTTACTTATTTTTGTAGTCTATTAAAAAGGCATACTTTTTACTCTTGCCCCTATAATCTGTTCTCCATAGCAACCAGATTACTGTGACATTTCCATGAGATGTGTCATTTAAAATGTTCCCATGCCTTCCCAGGCACAATTCTAAAAACAAACAAATGCTCCCCCAGGCCTTAGCACCCTTCCCCCACTCTCCAGTCCCTGCCCTGCCCTCTCCTGCGCTCCTCAGGCAGGCAGGCTGTGACATCAGGGTGGGGGCGCTCCTCCGGCAGCATGTTCCTTGTGAGGCACTCCATGGGCCTCTCAGTAACACTCCCCACTGTCCAAAGTTAATTTGCTGTATGTGTCTGTCTGTTTACTACTTGTACACCCGCAGGAAAGCAGAGGCCTTCTCCCTATTTCTGGTACTTGGACACAGTCCAGTCTCTGCTGCACGATTTAATCGGACGGTCTGTGATTTGGGAGCACAGGCCTCCCTAATGGGACAGAGACAGCTCTCGCCTTACTCCTCTACCTTCATAAAAATACTAGGTAAAAGCCAGACTTGGTGGCACATGCCTGGAATCTCAAGGCTTGGGAGGCTAAGGAGGCAGGATCACCAAGTTTGAGGCCAGCCTGCACAACTTTGTGAGACCTTGTCTCAAAAAACAAAAAGGGCTTCCTACGTTGGATACCCAGTGCTGCAAAAAAGACCCCTGAAATAGATTACCATGCCTATTTTACTCATTCATCAGGCTTTTATTTGATAAGCAAAACAAAGTTAGATCTTTTTGATAAATGTACTGCTATTCAATTAATCAGGTTCCCAAACAGAATTCTCCTTTGCCTGACACTAAAAATATCACTGTTTTTGTCATGCTAGCACATCTCAGACTACCAGACCTCACGACTTCTTTACTGTGCTAAAATTACTGAACACCTAAAAGAGCATTTATTTATGTGGTTTTTATCTGTCAGTATTTTCTATTTTAAAAAATAAAAATGAATTAAACATATTTAGAATACCTAGAGGATGCATTTTAATTAAAAAAATACAGCCAGGCATAGAGGCACCCACCCATAGAGCCCAGGCCTTTGGGAAACCAAAGCAGGACACTTCAAGTCTGAGTGTAGCCTGGGCAATGCAGAGACTCTGTCACAGCCTGTCTCAAGAGTTCATACTGCGACCTGGGCAGGGTGTCCTGGAGGTGCAGCTTAGAGTAATGGCCCTGGATTCAACCCATGGTATCACAAAAAACCAAAAAAACCCCCAAAACACTCAGTATTTTCTAACCAAAATTTATTAAGAGTGGCATAAGTTTTACATTCTGGCAAATCAATGTCTAGTTTTAAAAGAACAATTTGATTCTCTTAACCTGCTTCAGCTTTTAACCTATTGTTTTTAAATCTGACATCAGACTCCCAAATATATGCTGATAAAGACTATTCTAATTGTCTTTCAGAAAGTCTAGATAGTGTTCTATAAACTGCATCAAAAGTCAACAATTGGCAGCTGCCTGGTCAGCAGCAGCACAGAATGTGAAACAATTACCAATAAACTTGACATATTAAAACCTGTGCCTCTAGAATAAAGAACTCCAACAACAAAACACATAACCCAATTTAAAAAATGATCAAACGACCTGAGGAGCTATTTCTCCAAAAGTAACATACACATGGCTAAGAAGCACCTGAAAGCAGCTCACCATGATTAACCATGATTCAAATCCACAAGACATCACGTCACACCTATCAGGATAAATAATTACCATCAAAAAGAAAAGAAGATAAACAAGAGAAGTTCTAGCAGAGTTGGAGACCAGGAGCTCTGATACACTGTCCAGACTGTAAACAACAACAGGACGGGGGGGTGGGGGGGTGGTTCACATTCTAGGCAAGCACTCTATCAGGGGTCTATAACACTGATGGGTCTTAAAATGGTGCAAGTATAGAGGAAAGGAGTATGACGTTTAGAAAACTCAAATTAGAACTGCATACCCATGTCACACAAGCACAACTCACAATTTTACATCCCAACAAGAAGTGAAGACAATTCTAATGTCCATTGGTGCACAAATAGGAAAACAAAATGTGATGTATATATACATATACAATAGAACACAATTTTCAGCCTAAAGAGTCAGAAATACTGTGCATATCAGACAGATGAACCTTAAGTACATTGTGCGTGGGGAAATAAGCCAGTCGCCAAAAGACAAACCGTGCATGAAGTACCTAGAGTGGCCAAATTCATAACGTATGAGACAGAAGATACACGAGGTGAGTGCCAAGAGCTAAGGAAGAAGGAAGCAAAGGGGCCCTGCTGTTTACTGGCTACAGTTCCACAACAACGTGAACAGACTTAATCCTGCTGAACAGCACACCTAGTGGTTTTTTTTTTTTTTTTTTCTCTCTTTTTGAGACAGAGTCTCACTATGCCATTCAGATTGGCCTTGAGTTCACTTTGTAACTCAGGCTGGTCTCGAACTTGCAATGAACCTCCTGCCTTAGCCTCCCAAGTGCTGGGATCACAGGCATGTGCCACCACACTGGGCTTAAAATACTAACTTTTATGTTAAGATTTTTAATAAATACTATACACTACATTGTACACTTATAAAATGGTTAAAATACTTTCATTTTTTTTTTTAACCCTACTTTAAAAAACTGTCAGTCTTGCCAGACATGGTGGTGCACATCTGTAATTCCAGCTGCTGGAAGCCTGAGGTCGGAGAATCGCCAAAAGTACAAGGTCAGCCTGAACTACATAGATACACCCTGGCTCAAAAAACACAAACAAACAAAACAGAAGAAAGCCACTGTCAGTCTCACCCTTGAACGATCTCTGCTGAATGTACGATTTATAAACCGCACACTGCTCACAATGGGTCTGCTGAGTTAGTCAGAGGGCAACTCCACTATGCAACTGTGGAGGAATAAAAATGAGGAGAGCAAATTACACCTTAAATGCCCTATATGTCACCAGGTCCCCAGGCCCGGTCTTGGAAAACACTGCTCTGCCATCAGACAATTAGATGATTTATTTTTTTCTCTACCATCAGCTTAAAGAAAACATAACAACAGTCCAGTGCACTGCCGTCAACAATTAGGGAGGCTGTATGCTTCCTACAAGATATAAACCAAGTGCAAATGATTAGTAGACTCCTCTGTCAAGGTGAACACTGACATTAACAGCATCTGACCGTGAGCTGACACGGCATGCAGGTTCCCAATGTGCACAGAGGCTCCTGGATCCCTCTTTCCAAACCGCACTACCCACCTGCTGTTACTGGAATCCCCATCTCCTGCTGGAAACGAGGATAACCCCAAAACAACACATCACGGACCAGACCTACCCAGTTCCGGAGATACCTGTCTATAGCTGTCCTAAGACAACAAAAGAATGTGTGAACATAGGACACTCAGCAATCACATACAGGAAGGCTCAAGGGAGCTGGAGCTTTGCGCTAGAAGGCACGGAGACTAACATTTTGGGTCAGGAAGAAATATACAAGAGTTACTTAGCACCAAAAAAATTATTTAAGTAGGTAATATTTAGACCCTGCAAATAAGTGTCTTACATAAGTTAACATTTTAAACTTTGGACGTGGACTGAGGTCATGATGATGAGGAAATACAGGATATATACACAAGAAGCAGAACAAGAATATACTCACACTTATAATCACTTGGAAAACTGAGACAGGACAAACAGAAGATCAAGGCCAGCCTGGGGAATTTAATGAGACCTATCTCAAAATTTAAAAAAAAAAAAAAAAGGCTGGGAATGTAGTTCAGCAGTAGAGTACCTGCCTAACAGGCATGCTCAAAGCCCCTGGATTCAATTCCCAGGTACTACAAAAACAAACCAACAAAAAAACCCCCACAAACCAACCAAGAAAGTACAAATATTGAAAATGCAAAAGATTTAAATCTAAGGAAGATTTTTGTGAATATCAAAGTGTTTATACAGGATGAATGAAGATTTAGCATTTGCTCTCTAAAGGGAAGATTAACAATTAACTTGCTGTTGTGGCAAAGAGTTGGGGAAGAAATTTTCCCAAGAACACAATAATACAGTCTGAAGAAAATGGAGGAAACTAGATTTTCTTTGACGATTCCCAAACTTCTGCTCTTTAATTCTAGATCTGCTGAAGCTTTATTTTTTAATGGTATAGGCTTGACAATTCCAAAAGCATAAACCTGTATTTTCAGCATTACTATAAAAAGGAACATTTCAAAATAAATATCCTTAAGAAAGTAACATTAACTTGGGTGTACCCACCTTGTTTAAAAATAAAGTCACTATTTAACTTACACCTTTATGCCTTAAGGAACACTTGCAAAGCAAAACTGGTAACATATGACATAAAACAAAAAACCAAGCATTCATTTCTACTACCACTGCTCAAACACACAAGATAATAAACCTCATGTTTTGGTTCTTACATTTAGCTCAAAGAACAGACAATTATCATTTATACAATATATACAGATTCAATTCACATCAAGACTGTAAAATAAATGCAGCCAAATTTTTCCTAGTCACTATACCTGATGAAATCAACAGAGTAATACTTAGCAAAAATGTTAGAAACAACCGTATGAGAAATTATTATTTGTAAACTTGAGAAAACACTTTACACATCTTTATATCCATCACCATTTCTTAAATTGTGCTTGCAGAACATCTGCTTTGGATCAACTTCTGTGGTTCTAGATGACTGATTTAAAGTTTTATCAGGGGTCCCTGATTTCCAAAAGTATAAACACCAACAATTTTTTTTTAAAAGCACCCATTTCTCATCATTTTTTGAACAATAATGTGCAAATAGTAAAAAGAACTTACCAACTCTATCAGGGAGGACTTCAAGTGCAGAAACTCTCTCGTCTTTATTAAGTTCTAGTCCATAAACACAGTCAAATCCATCGTACTTTATAAGATACAAAGAAGGGTTCACAGGCACCTGGTCCAGGACAGTCCCCTTCCATTGGGTGACAGGGCCGTTGCCCTCCCTCCAGCCGTGCTGGATCCTGCAGCCTACGATGTTCCGCCGGGGCTGGGACACAGGCTTGCTTGGTCCCACACTGTTCCGATGTTTTCTGTATTCACACACACAAAGTGTTATCTCACAAGAGTGCACACAAGATCCAACACCACTGCTGGCTACACGCCTTTTACAGGCAGCCCCAAGGGGCATGCACACTCCTGCCTGCCACACTCTCGCTTCAGGGGACACAGGGGCTCAGCTCCTACCCCCATCAGTGGTGTTCACAGGTGAGGCCATGTCCAGCAACAAACATGTGACACGGTTCATTAGCAACAGGAGCCTGCTGGGTAGCTGAACTGTGCACAGGCACAAAAAAAACCCCATTCATCAACAGGAATGTAAGCCATACTCCCAAACGCCAGGTTTTCAGCTTTCTCAGTTTCCTATAACTCAATTACTAGGAACTGCCTGAATTAAAGTAAAGGAAGGGTGACCAACAATAACTATGCGTGCATGCACCTCATACAACAGCACAACTGTGGATTCTGATACGTCAACTTCACAGGACCAAGAGACAACCAGGAAATCAGCAGAGCACACCCTTCCGGGTGCACCTGGATGGTCATGGGGTCTGGCCTCCTTGGTCTGGGTCCCTGATGCCCAAGAACGTTCTGGCTGATGCTCTGGCTCTGCTCTCTCAGCCACTGTGAACCAAGAGTGCTCTGCCTGGCTACTTCACTGTCGGGGTTCTGCCCTGGAGCCAGATGACCACATACTGAATCTCCTGCAACTATGCACCAAGTCAAACCTTTCCTCTTTTACAATGTGGGTGTCAGGCACTGCGTCTGAGCAATAGGAGAGCTAACACAGAGAACTAGTACCAGACAAGCGGGGTCACTGCTGGGTGACTGTACCTGACCATGTGGTTGGGTTGGTTGGTTGATTCATTTATTTATTCAATGGTACTGGAAATCGAACTCACAACCTTGCGCTTTGCCAAGCAGGTGCTGTGCCACCAAGCCAGACCATGTGGTTTAAAAGCCTCCTTTTCCTGGATCAGTGTAGAAAGGTTTGGAGACGTGAATTAGGTAGTAGAAGGCAGAAAGTGGTGCCTGACACATGATCCTGGTCAGCGCGCAAAAGACCAAAATGCTGACAAGTAAAAGTCAGGTTCAGGTGGTTTCAACTGGGAACCAGGACCCCACAGGCGTTTAGATTAGAGGTGACGGCGTTACTCTGGCACAAAGTCTACATTTTGCCCAGGTTCTGAGACTTTGCAAAGAGGCCGATTTTAAGGGTGATTAATTAATCTGGTGGAGGAAATTAAAGACAGGCTGTTGCATGGACACATTTCCTTTTGCAAAAGGCAACAGGAAATTTTTAGAATAACTTAAATGATGGCTCACAAAGAACTATGTATAAAGTTGAGGCCCAAGGAGGCATAGAAACTAACAAGACCAGCACCATTAAAAACGAAGCAAGTACTTCACACAAGCACAAGAGGAAAGATGACTTGAGGGCATCTCAAGAATCATCAAGCCCCCACCCATAGCAGACTGAAGGGGCAAAAGTACAAACCTTTCTCTTGAGAAGATAGTCCCTGAGGTGCTGGAGAAGGCCTCCTAGGGCACTGGTTTTTTGGGATTCGTTTCACTCTGCTAGCCATCAAGGCACTCGGGCTGCTGTAGCCCCGGTAAATGGAGCCAGTGCTGCTAAGTCGGCAGGTGACTGGCAATGCCCGAGACCAGACGCTAGTTTCACTGGTATGCACAATGTAACAGTTGCAAAGTTAAGAAAGTTTCCATCTAGACTGGAAAGAAAGGCCTTAAGGGCTCCAAGGAATGCCAAGCAGGCAGCACGCAAAGCTATGAGAATGAAGCCAAAGGTGCAGTGGAGAGCTCCCAGGAGACTGGAGGTGCCAGGACAAAGATCACCTGCGGGGGGGAAAGCTGCAAATCATGCACAAAGCTACTCCAAGAGAGCTCACATGGGCTGCAACACCAAGATCATCAAGTTAGGGCGGCCCATACTGCTGGAACCTCAGGTGCCAAGCGAGGAGCAGCAGGACTCGGCGTCAGCCAGCTGAGTGTGGGTCTTGCTTTGTCTGATTCTTTTCCACTGCTCTTCCTCCCTTTTAGAATGGGTGTGCTTATCCTGTATATTGCACGTTGGGATTAGATAACTTTTTATTTTTACAGAGGTTCACAGCTAAGAATTTACATTACGCTGGACTTGTCTTAAATTAGACTTGAAAAATGCTGGAACTATTCAGACTTTAGGGAAAGACTACTGCGTTTCTGGCTGTAAGTGGGATAGTTGCATTATGTTAGGGGAAATTATGAACTTGCAGTTTTCTTTAAAGTATGGTTTAAGATTTGTATGGATATGCAGCTGACCAGGGGGTAGAGGGTGAGTATTAGTCCTGATGTGTCAATTTCCCTGGACCAAGAAACACCTAGCAGGTTCGTAAAGCACACTCCTGGGGCTGTGCAGGGGGTCGTGGAGGCATGGTCATGAGTACTACACACCCAAACGCACTGCCCGTTTCTTTGTGCGGCCCCTCTGGCTCCGCTCCCTGACACCAGGAGCTAACAAGCAGCTCCTCTCTGCCCTGTCCTACACCATGCGGTCTCTGCCTTGGAGTGGGACGATCATCTAAATCTTCAGAATCTTCTAAACCATGAACCAAATTAAACCTCTCCTCCTCGAAGCTGTCGGTATAGGTACTGCGTCCCAGGGACAGGGAAGCTAACACAAATAATTACTTCAAAACTAAAAGAAACAGACAACTATTCCACCCAGTACAACAGTCTAAAAATTCTCTTCCTATTGATTTAAACAACACAAATAGGCATTTAACTTTTACTAAAACTAGAATTCAGGTTGACTTATAACAATGTGATACCAGCATTCATTACTTCTCTAAAACACCTAACTCTTAAACAATTTATGACAAATGTTTAATGTAATATTACAAACATTTGATATCAAATTACATTACTTGCAGAATATGAGCAACTGAAAAATTTATACATAATGCTTACTAACAATACATCAACTCTTGACGTTAGGAAAAAAAACTGTTTCACCTTGAAATCCAAAGACAAAGTATAATCCTTGGTCTATGCACAAGCAGAAGGCCAAACCCAACCTGACGGATGCTGGTATATCTATCGCAAGAGGAGAAAATCACGAAAGCACAAGCCCCCTCTCAGCTTTACGGGTAAAGTGCTCTTGTTTGGTCCACCGTGAACACAGTTACCACCTGACATGTAACACATACGAGTTTTAAACAACGTACTGCATGCAGGGTGTAATATGTAAAGTTATACTATATACCTCCTAAGTAGAAGTAATTTATGCTGAACCAGTCACATAAACTCAGCCAACTTTGCTGTGTTGGAGGGCTGGTGAAGGGGACTTCCAGCACATGAGGGAGGGGACCCAGGAAGGGGACGGTGAGGCCAGAAAACCACTAGGCTCCTTCTGCCCTTGGGCTACCCAAATGAGGAGGACACCCTCAGCACAGCAGGAAGAGGGGCAGAGGAAGTGAAGGGAGACCCCCAAAGGCAGACCTCAGAAAGCGCACAGAGATGGCTACTGGGAGGACTTTAAATTTGTCCCAAGAAACCAGCAGAGGCAACCTCAGAGCTCTCAAGACAGAAAAGCCACTCTGGCATCTCACTGCTCACTTAGGTGAGCAGACCGAGGCATCCGCAAGCGCTCGGAGAACATGTAAACGCTCTTCCGCAGCAGTTTGGTGTGCAGGTCTGCCTGCAAACCACAGGAATCAATTCCATGTAACAAACCTCGTCTATATTTATCTTCCTCTGGTTTTGCTTACCTGAATAACCCTAATTAATATAGGAACATCTATCAAAAACAGAAAATCTCAGAAAGACACAGCTAAGACTGCGAGAAAAGTCAAACAAAGTAAAGAAACAACTAGCAATTTGGGGGGTGGGTGGAGAAAAGAAATTAAACAAGAAGACTCAAAGGAGGAACTAGAGGAAATAACACCAGGGGAGCTTATAAAGAGAAAGGGTGATGAAATACAGATGGAGCAAAAATGAATTCAGAGACACGATAGACAGACAGCATCTATATGACAGAACCTGAAGTCAAAGAAAACAATACTAAAAACCATAATTCAAAATAGTTCCTACGGGCCGGGGGTTTAGCTCAGCGGTCTAAGTGCCTGCTTGGCAAATGCGAGGTCGTGAGTTTGATAACAGGCACAAAAAAAAAAAAAAAAAAAAGTTCCTAAAATAAAACTTGAACAAATGCAAGAATGATTGGTGCTAAGTTATATCTCAGTAAATGGATTTTAAGGAAAATAACACCCTTTGGGCCTTCAGGCAAAAGGATCAAATCAAGTATAAAGTATAAAGAAAATCAGATTTTGGCAGCACAATTTATGCCAAAAGACAATGGGGTAACACACTTAATGTTCTCAGAGGAAAGAAATGTAAGGCAAAGATTTTATAATTGGCTAAGAATTGCACGCTGGCCTTCAAGTGTAAAGGTCCGAGATAAAACTGTTAGGAAGGTGTGAGGACACGGAACACTGGTCTCATGGAGGCCTCCTGAAGAAGTCACAGGCCCATGTGCTTCAGACCACCAAGGATCATACACCGGCTTCGGGACAGGACGGCAGAAACAACACACGCACTGAACTGCAGGACAAGCGGTGGGGACCACAGAAAAGGAACACGCAGCGCAGCGGCCCTCAAAGGATGCAGGAGGGGGAGGGGCGCCGACCTCTGAGCACAGTCCAAGCTCCTGCTCACCAACCAGCAGCCTGCTGCCTGCCGGCCAGGAGCCTTCCTAACACAGGCGGTCACTGACATGTTTTATGTGTGCGTTCCACATAACAAAACACACACAAACCACCACAGGCCCTGTTCTACTGATACGCTGCTCACAGCACTGGAGCCACGCACAGCAAGGGTGACACTGACACAGCGATAGTCACCCAGCAGTGACGCCTGAGCCCGTCCACGTTTCTTGCCACTGAGAATGGCACTGTTAAAGAGTTCGTTAGCACTTGCACAACCTTTTGTAACAAATGTCTGTGTATTTTATGGTAAGAAATGATAAAACAGACTATTACCTATAAATATATTTTATGCATTCATCACATCCCTTTATTCTCTCATATATACACACACCTCTCTCTCTCTCTGTATATATATATAAATATATATATAAATATATATAAATATATATATAAATATATATATAAATATATATAAATATATATAAAAATATATAAATATATATAAAAAATATATAAATATATATAAATATATATATAATATATATAATATTTTATATATATAATATATATTATATATATAATATATATAATATATATAAATATATATATATAAATATATATATAATATTTGTAGGCTACAAGGCTCACTCTGTGAATTTTTTCAAATTGTTGAAAGTCTCACCCCGCCCAAAGCCACGAAGTGGAACCATGCAGGTCAAACTCATGTCGTTAAGGGTCAAAGGCAGTTCGTATGCACCATCATCTGTTCTGACTGCATGATTTAAACAACTCTCAAAGCTGGAAGAAACTGTTCACAGTAAGGACTGACTAAACATCTTCTAAAAAATAAGTGAAAAACTCTGCATTTAATCTCAGATTAACAAGACATCGATCTGAAACTTAACGGAGAGGTAAGAGTATAAATAAAGCATGAAGCCTGTAATTCATTACTCCCAACACTCAGAACCCAAAGAAAGATTCTCATAAATTTTCATAATTTCTAGAAATACACAGTGAAATTCAATTGGCCATTTTGGGAAACAGGTAAAGATTAGATTTCTCTTTTAGAATATAAGAATTCTTTTCAGCAATACTTTTTCCCTCTTCAAATAAGTAATTATACATATATATTTATTTTTTGTTGTTGTTGATTTTTGGGGGGCCAAAACCCCAATGACTCTCGAGAGGACTGGGCCTTCTTCAGACTTCGAGCGAAGGCTAAGGTAGGTGCCCCGGCCTCACTGAGAAAAGGATTCAACCACATGCACCACTCTGCAACTTGCAGACCACCTTTACTCCAAAACAGCAAGCGAGCAGGGCGCTGTGCCAGTGTGCTAATGAATCTTCCGTGCCCACCTGGCTGTGCCACAGTGCTCAGACACTCGGTAAGCAGCAGCGAAGCTGTCACCTGTGAAGGCTTCCCAGCGGAACTGACACACACACCTGCACACTGAGAGCTCACTGCCGGGACAGCCCACGTTCCGGAGCCGCTCACCACTCCTCCTTGCCTGGCCCACAGGCTCAGGACTCCTTGGCCCCCCAGGCAGAGAGACAGCTGGGCAACACGGCCTCTGCCACCTCCACGCCTATGCACTTGTCCTCTCTGCCTGCTGTTTCTCTGGACAGCACTACAGCCAGAGTGGGTTCTTACCTACATTCAAAGGCATAAAGGTTTCAACACGTTCATTTTTAACAACACCAATGGGACTCAGCCAGAAACAATTTCCATTCAGCTGCTCATCCTTCCCACACTTACCAGTTGCCTTCTCCTGTAAGCAGGATTACCTGCAGCTCCTCCTGACAGTGGGCAATCACATTTCAGGACAGCAGTTTCCATGCCAGCCAGCTCTGGGGACTGGAATGGCATCTCCCCCCTCCTTGGCGCACTGTAAACATCTCAGGTCCCCTCATGCCCTCAGTGGGAGCCTGCTCCAAGTAGCTCCAGTATCATCTCTTTGTTTGTGGCACTGGAACAGAGCCCACAGCCTCTGCACTGAGCTGCACCCCGGTCCTGTTTCACTTTCATTAGAATTGCCCTCCATCTCCTTAAGTCACCAGACTGCCCAGCTGGCTTGAACTTGAGAGTCTCCCTGTCTCAGCTTGCTAGAGCACTAGAATCACAGGCATATGCAACCACACAGAGCCACTATCCTTTCATTCTGAAGACACACAATCCTTTTTAGGTGGATCTTACCTTCTTCTAAGTAAGAGAATTTATCTTCTTTTCTTCCTTTATACAGTTACAATGACAAAATTCCTTTTCACCAAAGGAAGCTGCTAGTGTAAGGAATCTTATCTGTAATCTTCCAGCAGTTACCTTTAATTTTCAAGGATACTTACACTTCCATTTTTCTACCAAAATCTACAGTTAAAGTCTACACTCTTCCTTCCTTACATAAAGTAAGATTAAACCAACTAAAAAAACCTTAGTTAGAAAATACCCTCAAGTCCTATCTGGCTATTTCCACTACATTACTGAATTCAGGCCTCTGATGCTGACCACCTTCACTCTGCTACTACCTTAAGGGTTCCAGCTCTGGTGTTACTTCCTGAGACAGGGTCTTGCTATGTGTATGTAATAAGACTGTCCCCTTACACATGCTACGCGGCCCAGACCACACCCACTGTTTTTTTGTACTGGGGATGGAACTAATGATTGTGCGCTTGCAAAGCAGGTGCTTATGCTGCTGAGCTAAATCCCCAGCCCCACATCCACTTTTAATAATAATTTTATTTAAAACATTGTCTTAGAAATAAAAAAGGAAGTTTTTTGTTTTTCCTGAATAGTGTCATGTTTTATAAATATATCCTGTTAATTAAGATAGAGTTCTGAAACTAACATTGTAAGATTCTTGCAAGCCAAGAATTATTAGTTTGCCCTGAACTCTGAACTGCCTAGGTATACAAGTCGGGCTAAAAATATCTTCCACACTCAGTACTCTGAGCTGAACAATCACTTTCTTCTGTCTCATAGGTATAGGTAGTAGATGTCAATCTGATCCTTGTTCCTTTGTGGGGAACCTGTTTTTCTTTTCGAGTTACTTGCAGAATTCTTTGTTCTTTGATTTTCAAATGTCACCAGGATTTGACACATTTTAAATTATTTGTGACTAAAACCTGGTCACTTTTAAAAGAGCTGAGCAAATGATCTTCCATATTTATTCTTTTTTCTTTCATTCCCTTTAGGATCTCACTAGACAAACGCTAACACCTTTGGATCAATCCTCCACAGTCTGTCTTCACATTCTTTTTATTTTGAAGAAACCCTAAATGCCCTTAGTTAGATAAAATTCTTACTTCCTGCTTATCTATTAAATGTCTTACATGATATTTTCAGTTTTTCTTTCCTTTTCTATTTTTTTGACAGTGTCTCTCTGTGTAGCCCAGGCTGGCCTAGAACTCGTGGTAATCCTCCTACCTCAGCCTCCCAGTGCTGGGATTCCTGATGTGTCCCACAGTGCCTGGAGCATTTTCTATTTCTAAGAACTAGTTTTTATCCTCTAATCAGGAATGGCTGTACTAACCACATTTCCCACTATATGAGGACGGTTTTCACACACCAGCCCAGCCCCAGTTTCCCTAGGACCTCGTTAGGGCCGGCCGGCCGGCAGGGTGCCTCTCCATGTCCATCAGCTGGATCCCCGCAGGACATGTGCCTGTTTGGGTCAGGGCTCCTTGCTGCATGCCTGAGAATCTGGTGCTCGCATCAGAGACGCAGCCGCGCCTGCGATCCGCAGCTACAGCGCGCACTCGGCCTACGCACGCAGAGTCCCTGGTCACTGCACACCTGCAGGCTCCGGCAACAGCAGCCAAGCCCAGGCAAGGCGTGCGGCACTCAGGAAGCGGCCAGTGCTTCCGAGGGGACAGGAGCAGAGCCTCGTGCCTCCGGTCCAACGTCAGGTCCACCTCACCCTTAACAACCGCAGTCTGTGCCCCAGGCCACTGCCCGCGCCGCCTTTCCTGCCTCGGCCCTGGCAGTCTTCTAAGGACTGACTCTCAGTGTTCACTTTGTGCAAACCATGGTTTTCTGCATTTGGGTTCTGCACTCAGCAGTTTTGATATAATTTCTTCCCACCTGCTTCACCTAGGATTTCTCGATGCCCTGGTCGGTCTGCCAGTAGGCTGACTCGTCTGTATTAGTAACAAGCACAGCAAGTGTTGATCATTTTACTGCAAATCATGATATGGTGCCATTTTTCTATTCACTTTACGAAGACACCCAACCTCCTAAGTGAATGATCTGGCAGCCCACACCCAAAGCCTTACCCTTGGAGGATCCAAATCCCTGTAAATCCACACCTGGGAATTTACAAAAAGAAACTGATGGACATGCAAAAAAGTTAACAGAAGAAATAAAAAATACTCAGTAAAATAAAATACTCACAAAATACTCAATAAAGTAAAAGATACTCAATAAGCCAGGTGTGATGGAACATGCCTATAATCCAACCATTCGGGAAATTGAGGCAATCACTGCAAATTCAAGGTCAGCCTGGGCCACACAGCGAGTTCAGGGTCAGCCTCAATTTCAGTAAGACGCTGAATCAAAGAACAACAACAACCCAAAAGAAACAAAACAAAAACCCCCAATAGGCTCCACTGATTAATTATAGTATATTGTATACTGCTAGAATGAATTAATCATGCAACTATTAAAATCATGGCAAATTTAAAGGCTTTTAAAAACAAATATTAAAAACTACATGAAAATAATGTTACACACAATTACTCATAAAGATATTTTTAAAGATTTAAAATACATAATAAATTATTAAAAGCTTCCTGTGTTTGCTGTGTTTTCAGATTTTTCTACAATGACAAATATTTCACTTTTACAGTAAGGTTAGTTTTCAGTTACTGCTAACCTGATACAAGAAGTTATATATAAAAGCAGATTTATTTAATTCTAATGACACAGATTTCTACACTTAATTTCTGTTTCCTTTTTGTTAAGAGCAGTTCTATTTTTAGAGTATTATTCTATTAGTTCCAAAAGAACTAAAACACTCTATCATGGCATTTCTGTCTAACTTGCTTAATGAACAACTTCGACCTGAAGTTAGTTTTCCCACCAAACACGCTGGCGGTAGAAGTGCGCAGTAACCCAAACGGCACACTACTCACTGCACACGCGCACGGCGGGCCGAATCCGCAGCTCACTGCCGAGCAGCTCCGACTCGGGCTGGCTACGGACAGGGAGGCCTGCACACTTCTCCCTGGGTCTTTCATTACAATGATGCAAAGAAAGGCACTGATTGAACAGACCAGGTGTCATATTACAGTTCCGTAAGGAAAACACTAAAATGGGGTAAGAGCTTGTAGCAGCGTACTTGTGGTACAGTACAGTGGTTATAAACAGGTATTATATACCCTGGCAGGAGGGTGCTTGTAAGGTATACATGCTGAAATTTAGGGAATTAGTAACTGATGAACTATTAACGCATGAAGAAGTGCCAAGAGCACAAATTACTGGAAAAAATTCACTCTTTTAAAGCGTATTTAGAACCAACAAGAAATGCATGTAAATCATATGGAGAATGTTACAGAAAATTATCTGCCAGGCTTGGTAGTACACTCCTGTAATCTCAGCACTTGGGAGGCTGAGGCAAGAAGATCACTGTGAATTTGAAGCCAGCCTGAACTACATTGCAAGACAGTCTCCAAAAAAAAAAAAAAGGAAAGAAGAGAATAATGGGTGCCACTGTGGCCACAAAAAAGTCATGACATTTTGCACATACTATACAATTCAGCCACCATTATATATAAAATGTTTTAAAGATAAATATAAATTTTTTAATTTAAGGAAATAGATCTACTGATAATTGTAATAATGTCTAAGCCACATGAATAGTATTTCTATTTGGGCAGTAATTATTCAAACCAATGCAACTAACTAGACTCAGTCAATTTATAGAACTTTTATTGATTTCATTAATAAAAGAGCTTAGATCCATTTTACAAGGTGCCAAGGGGAGAGCCGCGCACACATCACCAGTGGTTCAAACAGCAGGCATGTGCCAAACCAGAGCCACGCTTTCCAGTTGCTGGGCCCTGAATGTACAAACTGCTCAGCAGCTGCAACTGACAAGCTGGTGCAAGGGTGACCCGAGTGCCACACATTCTAAGTTAAGACCTGCCACAGTATGGCATGGGGGCACACGCCTGTAACATCAGCCCTCGGCAGGTGGAGCAGGAGGCTCACAAGTTGGCAGCTGTGCAACACAGCAAGATGCTGTCTCAAAAATGTAGACAGAGGCTGGGGATGTCAACACCACGGTGCATTTAGGTGCCTGCACCAAGTGTCACCTAGTCCACACATCTGTGACCGAAATAACCCACTTTTCAGATTAGACAGTGATCCCTGTGGTTCGGGGACTATGGTGTGGCAGTGACTAATAAGGGCTGTGGCATGAGAATGTCCTGTTTCTGGGCCCTAGACATAATCAATGATTAGCTGTAGGGCCGTGGACAAGTTAATCTCCTGTGGCATCAGTTTCCTCATCTAAGTGCTCAGTTTCTACTTGACAGAAACCACAGAAACCATACCAGGGATGAGGAGGAAGTCAAACGACACTGTCAGTGATTAGTACTCATCTCTTAAAAAGTGGAAGAAAAAAAATTGTTGGGAATACATCTACTATTTAATGATTAGTAGATCCTAGTCTATTTTTGCAGTGTAAGTTAGTTTTGAGACCAGCCTGGACTATAAAGTGAGTCCAAGGCCAGCCTGAACTGTGTAGTGAGACCCTGTCTCAAAAGACCCCCCCCAAAAAAAAGTGACATAGTGAAAAACATACCAAAACCCAGCTGACCTTTCTGACAATCTCTTCAAATGGAAAGCTATACCCTGTTCAATGGGGGGGAGGTTAAAAATAATCACTATATAATTAAGTTTGTTCATATTAAACTTTCCCAGCTCTATTTTCTCTCAAGGTGCACTTTTAAGGCATTTCCCGAACAACGTCATGCTGAGCCCAGAAAGGGTTCTCCAACAACTGGTCCCTAAAACACAGCAAAGCACCCACTCAAGGAACCACAGAAGCTCATTTCTAGTGATTTAAAATCAAACACAAGGGCAGGGAGAAGTAGCTCAACAGTAAAGCACTTGCCTGAAAAGGACAACGGGAAGGACACCACGCTACGTGGCACTTCCCGTGTGGCGTGTACTTCCCACCCATACACGAATGTTCCCCGCACCTGCAGGGACAGCTGGGTGCTCTGGGCACTGCTGTGATTCTCCCTCAGGCCGTTCCATGTGTGGGTCTTCCTCAGCTCACCCCCACTACCCGGGAAGGCCACCGGAGCGTGGCCATCACTGGAAACCAATGCCACACACAGGGGGAACACGAGATTCCTCTAATCACAACTGAAAGCAACTAGGGAGAGAAGCCACAGACCTGTGCTTTTAAAAGACTTGATTTCTGCAAAAAATCTCACTGCTTAAAGCTGAAAACCGCACTGCTCTGTGTCACACCTGCCTTCAGACATGGGTAGGCCGAGCCTCAAGGGCAGAGAGGGATCCGTGAGGGCCCCAGGAAGCCTGCAGCCGCCGGGCAGGGCAGCCCCTCGGAGGCGCCAGCACCCACTCTGCTCCCTCCACTCTAATCACATTAGTAGCCGCCACTTGGGAAAGTGGGACTTTTTATTCAGTCTACTGAGTGCCTCCACCCATTTTCAGGTTTACACTGAAAACAGGAAAAGAGAAATGATACCTTCTCCATTTATTTCATTTCAGTTTCTCTCTTTTGCTACATAGCAAGCTATTCTAGTCCTTGAGATGTCTGTGCCTGCTAAGACACCAAGTCAAGTTCTCCAAAACACAGCACTTAAGAGAGATTCTTCTATGTGGTATGCACATGAACTTTGAAGTTTTTAAAAAGGTAACTGTCAGGGCTGGGGATTTAGCCCAGTGGCATAAGCGCCTGCCTTGCAAGTGCATGGTAGTGAGTTCAATCCCCGGTACAGATTTAAAAAAGAAGAAAAACAAAGAAGTGTTTAACTTTTTATACTTTTTCCTTTTTTTTTTTTTTTAAAACAGGGTCTATGTAGTTCAGACTGGCCTTGAACTCAGTGTGTAGTCCAGGCTAGCTTTGAACTCACGGCAATTCTTCTGTCTCAGCCTCCTCAGTGCTAGAATTACAGGTGTGCACCACCACGCCCAGCAATTTCTTGTCATTTAAGGAATCAAATCCATGATATAGGTCTGTGTCCATCCTGAGGCACTCATCTCCCAGCCCCTCATCATGCATTACTAAAAAAAAAAAAAAAGAAGACAAACTTATGATGTAACGGTATCCACAGTACTGCTCAGGAGGACATGGAAACTCCTTTGCAAGTGAAAAATGGCTAACAGAATGTACATTACCATTCTCAAAGTTTTCCATTTTAAGTGACAAAATCTATTTTAAATGAACTATTTTGGTCTTGCAAAGCTGATACTTCAGTTGTTTTTTTGCCAGCACTAATATTTATGGCATACAATTGTTTTTACTGATATCTTTAATATGAAGCAAGAGATAGCTTACCATTTACAGTAATGACATGATAATGAGTATGCAGTTATCACAAAATTGTCACTTCACCAGATATAGCAAAAACTATGAAAAGTAACAAGCAAAAGGATGAAGTCTGAGAAACATTTTATTAAACCTCAGGAAAAAAGAACATACTTGTATAACCTTCAAATTTTTACTTTCTAGATTACACTGTACATCATGACACGTTTGGTTCAACTGCTTCTAATCGTCCAGACCTTCCATGGCCAAGAGGTCTCTCCCTCTCTACAGTGCAGTGACTAAGGGACAGAGCACTCATCTGCAAGTCACCGCCACCCTGAGTGTCTCAGGCAGTGCCAGGGCGAGGGAGAGTCTGTTCCATATTTAATAAGCTAGTACTGAGAAGATTCTCACAGCCCCAATGGATCATTAAGAGCAGCATTTCCAGGATAAAGCTGCACTTTCAGCAGTGCAGGAAAAAAGTGATTTCTGTACCTGGCACCTACTGACTTGTAGGATTTGGTGGTGATGGTGGTGGGTTACCGGAAATCGAACTCAGGATCTTGTGCTTGCCAGGCAGGCGCTTATGCCATTGAGCTATATCCCAGGGCCTGACTGGGAGCATTAAGAACACATTTATCACTTTTTTCCTTGATGGTACTGAGAATTCACTTTACATACACAGCTACTCAATTTTCGTTCACCCACCACAATGTTACAAAGCAGAGTATGGCGACCCTACATACAGGCAGAACAGCACCACGCTGTGCAAAGAGAGCGCTGCGCGTCACTGCAGACTGCACCAGGAGGGAGCCCTGCACTGAGGATGCACCGCCCCCACAGCCACAGACGCAGGAGGTTCACTGTGCACCCGCCCTGCTCGCCACCAGCGTTCTCATCACCAGGCCAGCTCCAAGGAAGCTGCGAGGGAGACTCTGACTCAGGCTTGCTGTAACAGCTCAAGGGCAGAGCTGGTATGCTTCAGCCAAGTCAAGGAGGGCAGGGAAGGGAAGACAACTATGCCACATTTCTCCCTGGGCATCGGCCATGGTGAGCTGAGAGCCCCCTCCCACGTGCTACGCAGCCGGGATCACCACATGCGGTCTGAAAACGGGCTTGGGATGGCTTACTTGTGGGATGTCCTCTTCTTCATCATGTTTGCAGACACTCCAGCATGGCCTACAAGATAGGTGAGTTACAGTCAATGAAAAGTGGGTAAAAGAGTACTTTAGAACTTAGGAATAATGTAATTTCTGAGTAACTGCTTACATCAGCCCTAAAAATATATCATTAATAGCCAGCATGTAAGAAAATCACTCATTTAACTTCTACAAAGGAGAAATTATAGGCAACCTGCCAAAAACCACAATTCTCTACTTCTAAATCATCCCCTAAAAACACAAAACCAGAGTCATGTGGACAAAACAGCAACAGTGACAATCCTACCCGGAAGACAGTAAATAGTATAGAACTATGTTCTTGTAAAAGAAACAACAGGTCAAAATATATTAAGCATCTGGTTTCAGACAGTGGATGACAGGCAGTGGAAGCAGAAAAGTAATCCAGGAGTCCCTCGCCGCCGAGTCCATTTCTGGGTCCAAACACTGCGTGTAAAGAGGAAGCCAGGAAGAACATTGTGGCTTTGCCAAGTGGCAAGTCAGAGAGCGGTTAGGGAAGAATGGTGGCTGGAAACGTGGCCCCAAGGGCAGGAGAGGGTAATCTACATGCACTATGGAGGCTCCCATTTTTGGCTACATGCAAATTTGGATGCAATTCAGAAAAGCCACTAACAAGTACAGCTGCCTTGAACACCTTGGACAATCAGTAAAAAAACACAACAAAAAATATAGTGTTACCTTCCTTGGAAGTTGCAACAGCCCTGCAATATAGGCGATACAGATCTATCCCTTGTAGCTGCTTGCCAGAATAAAATTCAACACTCTTTTTAAAGGACATGTGGTCAACAACACAATACTTCAAATATCCAACACTCCACCAAAAATTACTAAACATGTAAGACCTGGACTACAGCTCAGTGGTAGGACATTTGCCTAGTATGTACAAAATCCTGTGTTTGACCTGCTATTCCACAGTAAATAAAATTTAAAGGAAAGTACCCTTAAAACAGAAAAATCGAAGTACTGAGGATGGAGTTCTGTGTCAGAATGTTTGTCTAGGGTGCCTGAGGTCCTGGGTTCAAGTCACAGTACTGACCAAAAAGAAGGGGAAAAAAAAGAAAAACAGAAAAATGTAAAGTATGATGGAAAAAAACTACTGAAATGAAAACCAAAAAGATCACAAACAGTGATTAATAAATAGCACAACAGATCAAGCAGACAAAGTGACTGTTACGGTTTGTGTCTAATGTCCCCAACAAAGCCTCAGGCACTTGTAGATGGGGCTTTTTGGAAGTAGGTGAATCCAGAACATGTGACTGATTCATGGTTCAATGCTGGGATTAAGGGTGGGTGACTGCTGGATCAGTCCACTGACTGGACTGGCAACACCCTGAAGCCAGTAGACGAGATACAATATAAGGGGCAGACAGAGGCTTGTCTCCTCTTGTTGCTTTTGCTGTGATCTGTGACCAGGAACTGCCTTTTGCTGTTTTAAGATGCAACCCTGCCTTGGAGCCAGTCCATTATGAACTGAAACCTCTACAAACTGTGAGCCAAATAAATCTTTCTACGTTTAACTTTGGATGTTCAGTATTTTGTCTCAGCATGGATAGAAAAATAACGATAATAATCAATGAACTTGAAAAACAGCAGCACAAATTAACATGCTGGCATGTGCACACACCCACACAAACGGGATGCAGAAAACTCAGGAATGCATTCTGTGATACCACAGGGCTAACCCTGGACCCCAGCTAAGGAGAAGAGCAGGGAGGAGCAGGGAAGCAAAATACTGTAGAAAGTTTTCTGGCTGTGACCAAAAGCAGTCATAGGGCTAACAAATTCAATAAAGGCAAAGCAAGATTAAAAAAGAAAAATCCTGTCAGAGCACTTCCTAATTAAATTTCCAAAAACCATTAATAAAGTTTTGTTTTGTTTTTTGAAACAGGGCCTCATAACGGTCTTGAATTCACCAGGCAGCTGGCCCTGAACTTGAATTGATCCTCCCATTTCCACCTCCAGAGCGCTGGGATTACAGGAGCATGCCACCATGCTGGCATGTTCCTACTCATAATTCCAGAACTCTGGGAGGCTGAGTCAGAAAACTGCAAATTTGAGCTCAGCCTGGGCAACTAGCAATTTAATGAAACCTTCCCTCAAAAAATAATAAAGCCCCAGATGTGGTGGCACACACCTGCAATCCCAGCACTCAGGAGACTGAGGCACAAGGATCTCTGGAGTTGAGGCCAGCCTATGCTACATAGTAAGACCTTGTATCAAAAACTAAAGAGAAAGAAAAAAAAAAAAGGCAGGGGTGGAATGTAGCTCAGTGTAAACAGCAGTTACACCGTGAGTGAAACAGAAGAGAAAGAAAGGAGACACATTAAATACAGAAAGACCTCAGATTTGTTGTTTATAAACAACACAAACCAGAAGACAGCAGAATAAATCTAAGGCACCGCAAAATGAGCAAGCCAGCTCGCTTACCTATGGACAACACTATCTAAGCAAAAGTATTTTCCCACTCCAGCACAATGACAATTAACCCTAAATGAAGAGTCTGACTGTACCAATTAAACTAGAAAAAAGAAGAACTGATTATTAATAGATAAATTAACTTCAGGACAAACAATACTACTGCAGTTCAAGAGGACGTTTCAAAATGGTAAGTAGGTAAATTAACCAAGAAGCACAATAATTTTAAATATATACAAACCTAATTACAGCGTACTAAAAATCATAAAGCAAAAACTGACAGAAATGAAGACAGTCATATCCATAATTACATTTAATTATACAACTCTCACCAACTGATGTAACAAGTGGGAAGAGAATCAGAAAAGACACAGAGAAGAGCTGAGACATGAAATGAATAATGCCAAAATTCGTATTTTTCCTAGTTCACATGAGAAAATTCACCCAGACACACACACTATTTGCTGAGTCACAATACAAGTCTCGATACACCTAAAACAATTTGAAATACTACAAAGTACATTCTCTTACCACATCACGATTAAATGATAATTCTGAAATAAAACAATAACTTTGCAGTAATTCTGAAATAAACAATAAAAATCTATCTGGAAAGGTAAGCAACTGTCCTTAACACTCAGCTCCAGGACAAAGAGCATTTCAGATACTCTGGAATAAAAATGAAATCACAATGGCATCGAAGTTTGGGGATGCAACAAAAGCAGCAGTCACTACATGCATCAGGAATGCACGTTTAAATGACTGAGAGAAAGGAAAAAGGGCTCTGTGCCAAGAAGCAGAAGAGTAGGCCTGGGAGTGTATGAGCGAGGGGGGCCGAGACAGGGATGGACACCAAGTTCCCCTCCTGGGACCTGATTATCAACTGGACATCTTCAAAACACAAATTTCTAGCACAAATGAACTTACAATTCCTCAAAGCCAACTAAGTGAAGACATGCACAGTCACCGACTGTCCTAGCAAGCCCCACCAGAGAGCTCAGCGAGAGCGCTCTGATCTTACCCCACTCCCCAGCAGGCACTGGGAAGAGGTCCAAGGACAAGCTGCACAGCGAAGGAGCAAGGTGTCACAGCCCCAGTGGGGAGGTGAGACAATACCAGAGGACAAGCAGGCGCAAACCTCCCGCGGCACCCCCAGGGTCCCTCTGACCGCAGGGCAGACAGGAGGATGGAGGTCAGAAGTCAGAAGACAAGTGCTCAACGTGGAGGGCGGGCTCAGGATCTCCTGACTGCCCCAGACATCACCCACTCCCCTTCCCCGTGGTACCCTGTTCCACGCACAGGCGCACACACGACCCCACGCTGGGCATGCTGGGCACCGGGAAAGGGTGCCTCAGTGCTAACCAGCCCGGGCGGTCATTGCCCCTGAATCCTGAGGCAAAACTCCGCAAGCCTCTGCACACCACTCCACTCGCCCCACACGGCCGACTTTCTCCTGCTTCTTGGCACAGAGCCCTTTCTCCTAGAAGGGGGAATCCGCTGTTTAGCACTGAGAAAAGGTAAATCCTTCACAGTCCTAAATGGGAGCAAAGCTCAGCAATCACAGCGTAAGAGAAAGACAAAATAAGAGCAAATTACAGAACTGGTATTCTCAAGGAAGCTGAAGATACCATCATCACAAAATACAAGAGGCTATGAAAAGGAAAACAACAGTTCTTGAAAATTAAAAACAGGGAAAACTAGTAGTTTCTATGTAGCCCAAGCTGACCCTGAACTTATGGCAATCCTCCTGCCTCCGCCTCCCTACTAGTGGGATTACATGCATGAGCCACCAAACCCTGGTGGTTTCTGGTCTGGCATGTAAGGAGCTCAGAAGCTCCCAGTCTATACTAACAGCAAGCAAAATGGTCAACAAACTAAACAACAGCAGAAAAATAACTTCTTGGATTTGTGAAGAGTATCAAGTCACAGGACAGCCAGGTGTGGTGGTACATGCCTATAATCCCAGCACAGGAGGCTGAGGCAGGAGGATCCTTCCAAGGTAAGAGATCAGCCTAGGCTACAAAGTGAGCAAGACTAGCTTGAACTGCGTAGCAAGTGCCTGTGTCAAAAACTTTAAAAAAAAAAAAAGGTCACAGGACAAAGTGCTGCTATCCCCCCATTAGAGAATGAAAAATACCTACAGTCACAATTTACTTAAGCAGGTTTCTAAGTGTCTGGAGGTTAAACTTGGGAAAATGGTGGGGAGGTCCTTCAAAGACTGTCCCAGACATTACTCTTCCCTCTTCCCCATTGCACCTCATACCCAGGAGTCTTTAACAAAGCGTGTGCCAGCCACAATTCAGGGCATCCTACCCTGGCACTGGTTCCTATAAAAGATTCAGATGAAGCCATCCAGCACACCTAAGGGACAGAAGGATTGAGATACACAGGTGACAGACAATCACAGACCTGGGGCACAGACTCATCAAAACGTGGGGTCCTAATCGCAGAACCATACTAACAGAAAAACTACAAGAGCAGATGAGTGGAAAGAGAAAAGTGGAAACTCCTAAAAAAAAGAAGGGAGGACCAGCTCAGTGGCGGAGCACACACTTACCTAACATGTATGGCTATAGGTTTGATTCTCTGCATCACAAAACAAACAAATCTAAACTAAGATTTCATACCCTGAACAAAAACTATGCCCCAAAAAGGAGGGACCCCTGGCTTAACAACTACAAGGCAAGAGAGAGGAAAACCTCGATGACCTAGCAAAGCCATCAGGGACAACTCTTTAGCCACAACACCAAAGGTGTATGTAAGTCATGAAAAAATAATAAGCAGGACTCCATCAAAACTGCAGACCCTGGGCCGGTGATACAGCTCAACGACACAAGTGCCTGCCTGGCAAGTGCGAGGTTGTGAGCTTGATCCCTGGTACCAAAAACCAAAACCAAACAAAACAAAACTGAAGAACTTGCCAGGCGTGGTGTCACACATCTATAATCCCAGCACTCAGTAGGCTGAAGCAGGTGGATTGCTTCAAGTTCAAGGCCAGTCTGGGCAGTGTCATGAGTTCAAGGCTAGTCTGACTGTACTACAAGACCCTGCTTCTAAAAGAAAAACTGCAAAAGATATTGTCAAGACCATAATATAAGCCAGAGACTTACCAAGTTATTGGGAAATGACATATTTATTAAAGAAAGGATTGTTACAGAAAAGATACAAAGCATTTCTAAAACTCAATAAAAAATCATGAATTAAAATGAGGCAAAAGACCTAGACACTTCAAAGATACTGACAGCAAACACTTATTTAAAAAAAATTGTAACATCACACATTATTAAGGAATTAAATTAAAACATACTATTACATACATACACATATATCTGAATGACCAAAATCCAAAACTGACACCAGTGAAGGCTTCTGAGGACACGAGGAATGACAGGCACTTATTGCTTGCGCGAATGCAAAATGGTGCAGCCTCCTTGGAAGAGGGTATGGAGGCTTTTTACAAAGTAAACATGCTCTACAACCATACCATGTAGGGTCTTGCTTGTTGGTATGCATTCAAATGAGTTAAAACAGTCCACATAAAATCCTCCATGTAGATGTTTATAACACTTTTATTCTTAACTGAAAAACTTGGAAGAAACCAAGATATTTCTTTAGTAGGTGAATAGATACATAAACTCTGCTTCATTCAGACAATGGAACATTATTCAGCACTAGAAAAAAAAAGAGCTATCAAGCCATGAAAGAACACAGATGACAAGGAAGTACCTATTACGAAATGAGAGGTGCCAACCTGACAGGGCTGCAATACTACATGATTCCAACTCTGACAATCCTGCAGAAGGTGTAACTGCAGAGACACGGCAAGATTAGCAGCTGGCAGGAGTTAACGGGAGGGGGACGGCTCAGGGGCTCCTCTCCACGATCTTCAACGCCCCATGTGCCCACACGCACAGGATGGAACCCTCCTGGCTTCCCGTGATAACGAAGCATCAGTTATAACACGCTGGAGCCTGAGCTCCACTCTGAACCTGAGAAGGCGGAGCGCAAGGGATGCGGGGACTCGGGCCCTGCCCTTCCCACTCCGTTTTGCCAAACCTGCTCTTCGATCTTTTAAACTAGGTGCATAGGCACAGGCCTACAATTGCAGCACTTTGGGAGGCTGAGTCAGAAGGTCGGGCCTAGCCTAAGCAACTTGGGGAGACACCTTTCTCAGAAGAAAAAAAGGGCCACAATTGTGTATCAGCACAAAGGCTCTGGGTTCAATGCCTGGCGCCACACACACGCACACACATACATAGCACACAAAGAAGTCTATCTTTAAAATCCTTAAAAGAAAATACAGTAATTCATTCAACACATGCAAATCCATTTCAAAATAAGTTTTTAAAGACATCAGACATACTCTTCTGTCATTGACACTGGGTTAGAACAAACACTATTTCAAGAAGATATTTTTTTTTTGAAGTTTAAGAGCAGTATATAATTATTGAGAGAAAGAAAGCTTCTGTCTGAGAAACAGAAAGAGTCCCTAGTAGGTTGCCAAAGACACTGTCTTTTCTAGGGACTTTTAAAGAGCAAAAGCACAAAGTGAGGTAGGTCTAATGTGGGGAAAACATGGGAACTCACAAGGTAGGTATAAGGTGGGACAGAACTGTGTGGAACCTGTAAGAATAACTGCTCAGGTAAAATTTATCTAACTGGGGACAAACGAGGAAGCGAGTTACACAGCAAGCAAGCAGGCATACAGATAAGTGACTCTTCCTATAGGGGGTTAGATTAGTGACTTTGGCTTCCTCAGGGTGATAGAGACCCATGTAGTATATAAGTCCTTAGGATGTGGGTGTATTTGTTTGATCTTTTGTCTTGATGCCTGGCCCACAGCAGGAGGTGTCTTTATCCCCCACAGTTGCAGTGTGTCTGGTCTTCTGCACTGGCTCCTTTGAGGGCCCAGCCCTGTCTGACTGTCTATATTTCTATCTAACTCTGCTGCCTATAACAATCCTCCCTCTGAAGAAGTAACCCAAACTGCCATGGGGGAGTAATGGGTGATGACTGATCTGGCTTCTTCAGACTGAGGAGGGGTCACAGTTGTTTGTCAGCAGTCAGGGATACTCTGCAGAGGTTCTATCTGATGACTTCCATAGATACCAGGCATTTTTATCCTGGTTAGGTGTACAGCTTTAATTCTGGAAAAGACGAAGGAAAAGAAAGAATTATGTATATAAGGGCCAAATAATACAATTCTTAGGATAATTATGAGTACAGTGAACAAAGATTTTCTTCAAAAGAGCTATCAATGACTTCTTATAAGAACAAAGTCCAGGGAATTTTAGAATCTGACACGTCACTGATTTGTAATCTTGTATCTTTTTTTTTTAAAGAGAATAAAACAAAAGAGGACAGAACTCAAGGAGATATTTTGAAAGTTGAAGTAAAATGATTTTGAACACAGAATCCCACACACACCCAATTACCAACTGAAGACACAGACGCTCCCACACATACACATACAAAAACTCCCCTGTCTTATGTATCTGTCTTGTGTTATTGGAGGACACCCTGTAGGAAACATGAGAAACAGTAACACACACAGAATCCCAGAAACCAGATTCAGATTCAACCTAGTAATGTACAAGTTCCCGTGCAACGTCTGTTACACAGGCTGAGGGACCCACAGATGGGACCAGGGGACCAGAGATTCACAAACTGCTGTCTTCAAGCTGACTCCACATGACAGCATGAGAAAGTAAGTAACACAGATAACAGAGAAATGAAATAAAATTCACATTAAACAGCCTGGAATAGTGAAGAGAAAAAAACGCTAGTAGCAGCACAAAAGGAGGTCAAATAGGCCCTATGAAGACCAGATACTCAGCATCACACTTGAACACCCTGCACAACAGACAAAGCCACATAGTTTTGACACCTGCTAATGGCAAGACTGTCGGGAGAGAGAACTCTTTCATACTGCTGACTGAAATGCAAAACAATGGCACAGGATCCATGGAGGGGAATATGGCAATGCTTACAAAATTATACACACATTTTTTTACTGCCTTTTACTTCTAGAAATTTATCAGTGACAATCAGCAAAAACACAAACAAAGCTAATCATCAGAGCTACTATTTCTAATAGCAGAAAGGAGAAACAACCCAAATGCCCTGTAATAACGTATTACTGAATAAACGAACCTAGTACCTCCAAACAACAGAGTGTCACTAGGCTGTTAAAAAAGAGAGAGAGAAAGATCTCTAACTGCTGCTTAAGAGCAATCAACAATACATACCCTAAGTGTTTAAAAAGTAAGTAAGAGTATGATGCACATACAGAGTAACTAGGCACAAGTACTGGGTTGTCATGAAAGAGGAGTTTTGCCACCCATCATAGGGTCACTGATTGTTACACTAATGGGACAAGACCTTTTCTAACCCTAACCCTAACCCTAACCCTAACCCTAACCCTAACCCTAACCCTAACCCTAACCCTAAGGAAAAAAACCCCGTAATACAGAAAATAAACTGTTCTGTGACTTAAAGACAGGTAAGCTGTACTGAACCATGATGCACAAGAAAAACCAAAGACCCCACAGACTGCTAATGGAGACTCAGGCCTGTGTTCCAAAGCGTGACCAACTGATCATCAGAACTTTGGATGCCGATGTGTCAATAAAACCCAGCAACTTACTAGGATGAGAAATCCTGATCAATCCCTTCCACACCACACGGGATGACTCTAACCCTATAGCTTATTCTGTGAGTGCCTTTCCTGCTTTTGAAATACCCAGGAAATATTTATTCAGCAAGTGTACCAAGCCCAGGTCTGTATGCCAGCCAGTGGTCTCTAGGACTTCAGTTTCAACAGAAGGCAAGGAGTACGACTACACAATTGTAATGAAGAAATCAAAGTCAGAGAAGCTGACCAGAGCCCAGAGGTCACTTCTTTGATGCAACTGCCCATCACTGCCATCCTTACCCGGCCCCAGAGCTGGGGATGGAACCCAGAGCCTCACACATGCTTGGCAAACACTCTAACACTCAGCCACATTCCACCAGCTTTTTAGCCTTGCAAGAGGATCACCAGGAATTTAAGAAAAGCTAAGAGCAAAGAAACGCATAAGTAGCAGAGCTAATTGCAGAAAGACTTAAAATTGCAATTTATATCCTCAGAAATATAAGCAATTTACATCTATGAAATACACAAATATGAAATAAAAGGTAGAGACATTTCAAATGCTGACTGAAATTTAAAAAAAAAAAAGTTGGAAAATAAAGTTAATAAACTCCCTTCAGAAAGCGTAAGATGATGAAATGAGGAATCAGAAAAGGAAGGAAGAAAGAAACAGAGGGCTGGGGATGTAGCTCAGCAGCACAGCACCAGTTTGGCAAGTGCAAGGCACTGAGGTCAACTCCTGATGAGAGAGAGACAGAGAGATCAATCTTCAACTGATCAAGCCAAGGGACTTCACATTCAAGCCACAAGCATTCCAGAGAAGAGAGAAAGCAGATGATCAAACAGTAAAGCAAAATTTCACATCCCACAAAGTATGGCTACAGACCAAAACGCCAAAGCAATAATTGAAAAATACCTACACTAATACACAGTATCATAAAGTTCCAGAACACACAAAAAGGCAATTTTAAAAGTTTTCAGAAAAGTAAAGAAACTATGAAGCACCCAGAAACAAAGACAAAAAATAGTAACTGACTTCCCTAAACAGCAACAATGGAACTTCAAAGTCAAGGAACAGAGTAGTGTCTTAAAAACACCAAGTGGAAAATGTTTCCAACCTGGACTCTCCAAGTTTGTGCATGAGGACAGAACAGACGCTAGGTCAGTGCAAGTGATGTCTCTTATGTGTATTTTTGAAAACTTGTTATCATGGACTACACTTCAAGCATGTAACAGAGCATACAAATGAACCAACATATACCCCGCTTAACAATCTACTCATCTACTACGTATTTTTGCAGCTTAAGACACGAACATGCTTCTGCTAGACAAAAACACACTCCAAGGAAGATATAGCATCCAGGAAATAAGGAGAACCCACAGCAAGCATGCAGAGAAAGGACCGCAGTGTTACATCAGACCTACAGAAACTAGAGAACACAAGCAAGGCTGTAAAAACAAGAAATCAACCGGGTATAGTGGCTCACACCTGTAACCCAGCACTCAGGAGGCTGAAGCAGACAGATGAGGCCAGCCTGGGCTACATAGTGAGACTCTGCCTCAAAAACAAATAAATATATAAACAAACAAAAAACATGAAACAGATTATCACATTTGTGCAGGAAATTAAGATAAGCTTTACAAAGTTATTGGAGTATTTAAGACTTCAAATTTCTAAGATATTAAAGCACATAAAACAAAACTCAACCTAACCCCAGGAGAAACAAAACACTATACCAAGTGCAGTAAGTACACTACATTACTTGATTCGACAAGGTTTTACATTATTCTTTTTTCTTTTTTTTTAAGGAACGGTCTCACTATGCAGTTCAGATAGGCCTTAAACTCATTTTGTAGCCCAGGCTGGCCTCTAATTTGCAGATACTCTCCTGCCTTAGCCTTCCTAGTGCTGGGATGATAGGCATGTGCCTCCACACCCGGCTTGTTTTTACAGTTTTATAGCCAACATATTATTAGAAGGCTAGTGGAGAGGAAGATGTCATGGTAAAGAGCCAAATTCCTCAAGAAAAGTCAACACTAAATAACT
Organism: Dolichotis patagonum; assembly: GCA_004027295.1. Lineage (NCBI taxonomy): Eukaryota > Metazoa > Chordata > Mammalia > Rodentia > Caviidae > Dolichotis > Dolichotis patagonum. Next base: position 49,300 of record PVJX010010076.1, read on the forward strand.
AATATGGTGGGCCAAGACAAAGGTGCATACTCTTAGTTTTTTCAAATTTCAAAAGTAAAAATCAGCCAGGGATTTAGCTCAGTGACATAAGCGCTCACCTGGCAAGCGCGAGGTCATGAGTTCAAGCCCCAGTACCAAAAAAAAGTAAAACTAAGAATGCATATCCATTTTTTAAAATTTTAAACCTGTTAGCACACCTTGACATCTTCAACTACATATTTTAATGATTAAAAACTGAGTTATGTTTTCTAAAAGAAAAAAACATATACATAATGGCAAGAGTATTTTTAAAACATGGTTATCAGATACGTAAATTATCTACTACTACCATTTCCTATACCTACAAATCTATATATATATTAAAAAAAAAACTGCAATCTGCAAACTGCAAACTAATAACAATGGGAAAAAACATGAAAAAACAATTTTATCATATAATCGTACTTGCTGGACTGGTGATGTAGTTCGGTGTGGCAGTGCTTAAGGACCTGGGTTTAATCACCAACACAGCCCAAAAAAGAAAAACAAAACAAAACAAAAACAGTACTTCTTACTCAGTGTCTTTCGTCATACAAAAACTATGACATTAGTAACCAATTAAACCTCAACGTAATCACACAGATAAACCCTAGTTATTCTCAAACTAGGAATCTCCAGTTGGAAGTCATAAACAGAGTATAAAATTTTAATCACAGTTTGACTAATGACTTCCACTCTTTGTCGGTATCAAATATAATGACTGTGGTGGGTACTGGAAGCTGCCTAACCAGTCCATCTGCAGAGGTTTTAACAAATGACCACAAACTCTCTGATACATCTCTTTCTACAAAGCACAGGGTCTGTGTTCCTACCCGTGAACTTCGGTGGCCTTCAGAGAAGGCCCCAGCTAACAGAACGCTGCGGAAGGGACCCTATGTAAGTTCCCTGAGCTCTGGGTATCTTCGTGTCCTAAGTCCAGCTGTTCACATAAGATGAGAGATGCCCAAGGAAGCCCAGCTGTTAAAGACCCTAGGACCCGTTCCAGCACAGGACCTCGACACGCAGGTCTGCTGAGCCACCTTACCAACTCTGAAATGCCTACCTGGGCTTCTTGTGCATGAGAACAATTAACCTCCTCTTACTTAGAAATGTATCAGTTACTGACACCAAAATTTAAAAGCAACAGAACACTGCTTTCTGTTAAAAGGAAGAATGAAAAAAAGTCACTAAGAATACTGATAAAGGGGCCGGGGATCTAGCTCAGTGGCATAAGCGCCTGCCTGGCAAGCGCAAGGTCATAAGTTCAACCCCGGGTAACAAAAAATAAAACAAAACAAAACAAAAAAATACTGATGAAGATACCACATCAGCAATGTTCCTAAAATAGGCTACAGCACTGTTACACTGCCAAATATACTTTTGGTATCCTTCCCCAATTCCAGACACACAGCTCCTAGAATGTGTGTCTTCTGTACCTTAAGGACATGACTGTACTTAATAGAATCTGTGCCTCTCAAAACAAAAACAAGACTGCTGGTCACCAGAAAAACCAAGGCAGAACTTGAGAGCTTGAACTTTCGACCTCACCTCAGGCCTGTTCTACAAAGAACTCCACAATACTATAGAAACTGTTAGATTTTGAAACGTTAAAAACATTGCCAGGAGAATTCTGAGGTTCACTCATCAAAGAATCTTAGTATTTTATCAGACATTTTTCAAAGTTCAGATACACAAGTGAAATAACTCATTTTACTGTAGTCTTCCCAAGACAGGTATTTACAATTCTGTTGCTAAATCTATCAGATATCGATTACTTCTCAGGAAGTAATAGATACAGATTACAGAAAAAAATTCAGTGTAATCTGTCCATTTCAAGAAACTAAAGCTGTTGCTTCAAATATCTATGTGCATAACAGACTGAAAATCACAAAGCTTCACAAACAGTGCATCACTAGAAATCTGTGAATGTGTTCCTCAACTCTGCACTTGTTTTAAAGAGTTTACCATAATTGCTGGGGGTTACGCACCCTGTCAATTCCAGCTACTTGAGAGGCTAAGATGCAGAAGGACTCCAGCTTCAATGGCAGCCTGGGTAACTTAGCAAAACCCTGTCACAGAAAATAAAAAGGCCTAGGGATGTAACTCAATGCAAAGGTCCTGAGTTTGATCCCAGTAGGGAAAAAGTTTATTCCATTAAAGTATGTGCTGAGCCGCACTGCTTACCTGCATCAGCTCTGGACCGCTGGCCAGGTGATTTTCCGAATGGGGTCTTCATTCATCTGTATTTACGTGAGCAGCAGAGCTGCTGGACTAGGGTGAAAATTCAGTATTCTCCAATTTGACACTCCACAGAACGTCAGTGTTCTCGTTAATCCACCATCCAAGTGTCTCTTTTACAAGTTCAGCAAAACCATGCGGAACCACAAGCACTCTGTAAAATAGTGAAATAGTTCATTGCTAGAGCATCAAAGTAACAAAATGCCTTACAGTACACCACTGACTAGAACTTAAAACACAAATCTCAGCTAAAATGCAGAAGAGGGAAAAAAGGTGACATGTCAGACCCTAAAGAAGCCTGGGAGGAGGCATCACAATGCCCAGTTTGAAGTTACACTGTAAAGCTACCATGATGAAAACTGCATGGTAGTGGCCAAAAAACCAGACCCATCAATCAATGTAATAGAAGGGAAGATGCAAAAACAACACCAAGGCACACTCAGCCACCTTATTTTTGATAAAGGGGCCAAACACCTGCACTGGAAAATAAGCCTCTCTGACAAACAGTACCGGGAAAATTGGCTTTCCACATGTACCACATGCAAAAGCTTAAACCTAGACCCATATCTCTCACGAGGTACTAAACAAAAATGGAAATGGATCAAAGATCTAAATATAAAAACAGAAACTAATCTGCTGAAAGACAGAATGGATAAAACTTTTAGAAAACACAAGGGCAGGTAAAGACTTTATGAACAAAACCCCCATTACACAGAATTATTATAAAGAATCAACAACTGGGATCATGTCTTCTTAAAAAGCTTTTGTACAGCAAAGGAAACCAACAAGAGTTAACCAATAATCCCTAAAATGGGAAAGTTGTTACCAGCTACTCCTCAAAGGACTAACATCTATTAAAGAACTCAAAAAAAAATCAGACCCCCAAACTTAAAGGCCCAGTCCAAAAATGGGCACCTGAAATGAACCAGCATTTCTCAGATGAAGTACAAACAGCAAATAAATATATGAAAATACATTCAGTATCACTGGTCATTTCAGAAATGCGAATTAAAACAACAGACATTCCATCTCACTCTAGAAAGAATGGCTAACATCCAGCAATGAACTGATAACAAACGCTGGCATACGGCTGAAAGAAACCCTTTTCTACTGCCAGTGGGAAGGTAAACATTACCATCACTATGGAAATCGGTATGAAGATTCTTCAAAACTAAACCTAGAGGTTCCATTTTACCTGGCTATTCCTCTTCTTCCTGAATAAGTAAAAACCATCATACCACAGTGGTATATGCACACCTATGTTTATAGCAGCACAATTTATAACAGCTGAAGCTTGGAAACATCCCACATGCCCACCAAATGATGAACACATAAAGAAAATGTGGTCTTTATGTACAATGCAGTATTACTTCAGCAGGAAGAAGGATAAACTTGAGGCATTTGTATGAAAATGGATGCACCTGAAGACTATAATCTTAAGTGAAATAAACCAGACACAAGTTTAAATGCATTGTTTCTCTCGTGTGAGAAACTGAAGGGGTAAATAAGGAGCGTAGCAGAGGACAGACATGGAGAAGCAGGAAGAAAACGGGGAGGGGAACTGGGGAGGGAGGAAAAAGAATAGCAGGGAAAAAATGAAAACGAAGGTTGTGTAAATGGAGGGAGGAAAGGGTTGAAGAGAAGGAAGTGCTGGCCCTGAAGCAAGGCCAGCAGATCGCTGTAGCTGCTGGTTTCAAACAAGAGCCTAAAGAGAATTTTTTCTGTGGTCTGTTGGCCATTTTAGAACTTTGGAAATGGAATGGTCAATTGATCAAAGAAATAGCAGGTGAGTATGGCAGACTTTGGGGGGCCTGCAGGGAAGGGACCCTGGCACATGGGGACCTGCACTGTGTGGTTGACTCGGGGTACCAGGAGAACAAGGAGCTCCTCCCCTCTCTGGCACACGAGCTGAGAATCAAACATCTCATGTCTCCCTGTCCCCCGTCCTGTGCCCCCCCCTGCCTTAGCAAGTGGGAGCCAGTGAACCACACATCTTGTGAAAAGATTGGCTGTGTTATTTAGTATGAACTCCCCGTATACAAAAATGAGGACAACCATTTGGAAGAAAACAAGAGACAATATGACAGATAGTGAAGATCTCGGGTTGTCTAGCTTTGAAATTTATGCTTTCTTACGTCCCGTTCTGTTCCGATTTGTTTTGTTTAATTTTACTCCCCTTAAAATAAAATTTAAAATACATATATATTAAAAAAAGAGAGGAAAAGAAAGTGCTCTAAAGGATATAACTGCATGTATGTTTAAGTGTGTAAGACAGATGACCACATTACTGTTTCTGTTAAGATTGTTAAGCAGAACTGTTAACAGTCTCACTGTTTGAATGTCTACTTTGTATGCTTTAATTTTGTAACTTGAACAACTATTTCCAATGATGACAGTATGTAACTTATCAAGTGGCGATTTCTTAGTGTTTTTGTTTTGTTGTTCTTTTATTTTTTGCCTTTGGAATTCTGTATTGTTGCTACCCTTTTTTTGTTTTGTTGGCTTGTTTTCTTTTTTGTTTTTTCTCTTTAAATAAAATTTAAAAAAAAAAGAGAAGGAAGTGAATGGGAAAAAAGAATTAAGATATATTACGTACAGAGCCAAATTTCCTATGATGAAGGCAATCAATATGTGTGGCAAATATGTACTAATGAAGTGGGGAAAGAAGAAAAGCGGAAGCCCAGGACTGCACATCCCAAATGTAAATACTCTTATGCTAATGTATCTGCTGCTAGAAATCAGAAAAGGGCAGGTGATGGGATTTCAGAAAAGGTTCAGTTAGCTGGGGATAAAGTTCTGTAGCACAGTGCCTGCTTGGCAAGCACAAGGTCCTGAGTTCCACTTCCAGTACAAAAAAAAAAAAAAAGAAAAGAAAAGAAAGTCTAGTTAGACTGGTGGGACACAAAGAACCAGAACATGGGACAGGCAGCAGGGGGTTCATGGTCACTGGAGCACAGCTGGGTAGATGAGTGGTCTGGGGCCAGGGATTTAGCTCAGTGGCATAAGTGCCTGCCTGGCAAGCACGAGGTCATAAATTCAATCGCTGGTACCACACCCACCTCCAAAAAAGGTGAGCGGCCAGCAGTCCTGAGCAGGAGAAATGATTATGCCCAACAACTCTGCTAGTCTGTTCCTGTTTCCAAAAACTAGAGTCTAATACCTTTAGAGGAACTCAAACTTCCTCATGGCAAGCACAAGGGCCTGAGTTCAACTTTCAGTACAAAATCATCCACCAAGATATTAAGTCATATTGTTGAAACAGCTTTATCATTTAAATCAAATTTGATTCCAGGAATTTATAGTCTACACAGTGAAACATTTTCATACATTTTCTCATAAAATATGAAAAAAAATCCTCAACAGATTTCTTTGATGACATTTAGCTCTCCTAAATTAACCTTTATAATTTATGTTCGTTGTTCACAGGTTAAAAATTTGAAAGAAATGCTTAACTATATCTAGTTACTAAAATATAACATAATTATTAAAATAACCAAGATATTTCATAAATGTGCCTGTGATCCCAGTGACTTGGGAGGATTAGGAGACAGGATCACCTGGAGTTGGAGGCCAGCTAAGACAACACAGTAAAATCCTACCCACCAACATCAAAAAAATTAACTATTCAAACCTTTTTTATGAGTCAAAGAACACAGATTAAAATTCAATGATTTTAGCTGGACATCGTGGCACTGACTTACAATCCCAGCACTCAGAGGCTGAGGTCAGAGGACTGCTCAGTCTGAGGCCAGCCTGGGTTAAACGGTGAGCTCAAGGCCAGTCTACACTACGTAGTGAGATGCTGTCGCCCCCCAAAGTCAATGATTTTATAATTAGTTCATCCAACAAGTATTCGCTAAGAGCTTACTTTTGGAAGTTCAGAATGCTGGGCAGAAAATAAAGAAGTCAGTCAACTATATAGTATGTCTATTGGTAACAAGCAGCACACTGAGAAAAGCCCAAGGACCCATTCTGGGGCTAAAGCTCCCTGCACGGTCTAAGTGCCTCCCATCCCCACAGGGGAAGCCTCCATGCCCCACCGCCATCCTCACTCAGGTTCTCCAACACTAACTCCCACCCTGAAACCATGCCCTGTGCTAGTACTAACAGCTATCTCTTTCCCACAGTCTTCTAATCTTCCAGTCATCAGCACACATTTACTGGTTTACTTCCTTTCCCAAGATAACCATCAGCACTCTTGGCAACCCCAACAAATGTAAATAGGATCTTTTTAATCCCTGTTCCTGGGCTCTTGGACATCCCTGCCTTAAACTACAGTACCAGTCAGGGTTTACTACAGAAACAGAGATAACACAAGATGTACAACTACTTCTAAGATGACAATATGTAATATATCAACTAGTGATGATTTAGTTTTTTTGAAATTCTGTATCATTTCTACCTTTTTTTGTTTTGCTTTTTAAAAAAAATGTTAAAGAAAAAAATAAGAAGAAATTACAAATTGGCTTACAATGGTCAGCCACAAAGTTGGGTGAGGGAGCGTGCAGAGTGGGTCTGCGCACTGGAGGCTGAAGGGTCCCGCCCAAGGGCTGGAGCTTACTGCAGTGTCTGGGAGAAGTCCGTACCAGGAGGCCAAAGGGTCTGCAATGGAACACTGAAGAATTCACAAGGGAAGGCTGAAGAGTCCCAGGCAGAAGCCCAACAGTCCTAGACCACATCCAAGCTGAAGTGCACACAAAGCACCTCGAGGCAGCAGCGGTCAGTCCCCTCATGTGCCTTTAATGCAGGCAGGCCGCTCCCCTGGGGCGGGTGCAGCACTCTTGCCCTCTTCCTGCACAGGCAGGGGGGGTTACCAACCAGGGACCCTGGCCCCCTGCCGAATCACTTGAAGTTCTGACCTTCTCAAACTGACATGAGTAACAACATAGAGCAGTGCCTGCCTGTCCGTCTTCTACATCCCAGCTGGAGAGCTGCTGAGTCACTTAGTGAAGCTTCTAGACTTCTCAAGCTGACAGTGTATCAACCATAACAACTACCTAGGGTAGCTGAGCCACCTAATTTCCCAGTAAGGCCCAGACTTTTTAATCACCAATACAGAACTATTTTAAGTATCTCTTGCTCAAAACCACAACCCCCATTTCAGAGTTTTCTTTTCTAAGACAGGGTCTTAGGTAGTTCAGACCTTGAACTCACTGTATGTAGCCCAGGCTGGCCTTGAACTCGGGGTGATCCTCCTGACTCAGCCTCCCAAATGCTGAGGTTACAAGCACACACTACCCCACCCAGCTCTTCCCTTCGCCTTTCCCCATCCTATCCAAACATTTTCTTCCTGTTTCTCAACATCTATTACACATTTTGGTCCTTATTTACACTTTCAGTTTCTCATACCAGAGAAACAATGCAGTGCTTACTCAGGTGTGTCCAGTTTATTTCACTTAAGAACGTTCTCAAGGTGCATTCAACAAACTTAAAAGCAGGTAAAGCAAAAGTTGGGGTGGGAGAAGAAAACAAGCTGCTCTGGAACTTTTTTGGCAGGGGAGTCTTGAGACAGGGTCTCGCTGTGTATGTAGTTCAGGCTGGTCTTGAACTTGCAGGGAACCTCCTGCCTCAGCCTCCCAGGTGCTAGGATTACAGGCCTGGACCACCACACCTAGTTAACTTGTTTTATTAACTAGTTAATTCAGTAAGTAAGAATAATAAGGGGAATTTTCAAAAGATTTTAAATGCTAATAATAAAATTTCCTTGTTTCTAGAAGTGATATCAGTTTTTTTCACCTGTTACAAGAAATGGTGTCCTGAGGAGCTTAAATACAAGGCCATGAAAAAGACAGACCTGGGGGAGTCCCTGGCATCTCTTGGGACCTGCACCATGCAGTTGACTCTGGGTACCGGGAAAACAAGGAGCTCCTCCACTCTCCGGTGAGCGGCTGTGAGCCTGCCGGTGGACGGGCTGAAAATGAAACATCTCATGTTGTCCCGTCCGGTCCCCTTCCCCCCTCCCTTAGCAAGTGGGAGCCAGTGAACTGGACATCTTGTGAAACACTGGCTATGTTGTTTTATATGAACTCTCCGTATGCGAAGATATAGACAACCATATGGACGAAAATAACAGTATGATAGATAGTGAAGATCTCTGGTTGTCTAGCTTTGAAATTCATGCTTTCTTATGTCTCGTTCTGTTCTGTTTTGTTGTGTTTAATTTTACTCCCTTTTAAAATAAAATTTTAAAAAAATTAAAAAAAAAAAAAGACAGACCCGGCACTGGAGGGTGTGTAGCTCAATGACAGAGAGGTCCTGGGTTCCCGACAGAAAGCTTGGAAAAGGGAGAGACACTGGCCACCTGCATTCAGTGATGTGAAACCAACGTGAGGGGCTGCTACAGAACAGGTTATCTACTTATTACTCAGGGGAAACCTCTCCTTACAGTGGAGGCTGGTCCTTCATTACCAGGAGGGTAAACAACTCAGCACCCTGAACAGGCAAAGCAGCTCACTTTATGTAGAAGCCACTTGGAGGCTCTCCTTCAGTGCACAGCAAGCACCTCTGCACTAGTTAACCGGGGCCCTGTCTCCACACACCGATACCTACGCTCTTTCCTTCTCCCTTCAGCTGGCTCCGAGCCGTGTAAACAGGGCTGGCTGAGGTGCTGAGGTGTCATCTTTGAAGCCGCCGACACTTTCGTTTCCTCCCTCCTGTCTCCCTGTAAACTGTTGAGCCCAGGGGATGGCACAGCCACACAGCTCCAGGAACGTCAGCTGGGTTTGAGCCTCAGGATGAGAGGCTGTGACTCCCCAGGGCACAAAAGTTTACGTATCAGAAACTGCAGCATCAGCCCCCTAAACATTTAAATGCTGCCCCAGCTGAGTTACGCAGGTTGGTCTTTCTGGACTCCTAGCTAAACCTAGCTCACAGACTCATGTAATTCCCAC